>CAJUXJ010002076.1:0-69302 GCA_910589775.1 Avena eriantha
ATGGTGGTGGTTTAGGAAAATAACACACAGGCAATGCCTCTGGTGGATCCATGGGGTTTAGGAAAGGAACACACATGCATTGACTCTGGTGGATCCATGTGGTTTAGGAAAAGAACACAGTTGCAATGACTCTGGTGGATCCATGTGGTTTAGGAAAGGAACACACTTCAATGACTCTGGTCGATCCATGTGGTTTAGGAAAGGAACACACATGCAATGACTCTGGTGGTGGTTTAGGAAAGGAAGACACATGCAATGACTCTGGTGGATCCACGTGGTTCAGTAAAAGAAGACACATGCAATGACTTTTGTGGTGGTTTGGGAAAATAATGCACATTCAATGACTGGTGGATCCATGTGGTTTATGAAAGGAACACAAATGCAATGACTCTGGTGGTATTAGGAAAAGAACACACATGCAATGACTCTTGTGGTGGTTTAGGAAAAGAACACACATGCAATGACTCTGGTGGATCCATGTGGTTTAGGATAGGAACACACATGCAATGACACTGGTGGATCCATGTGGTTTAGGAAAAGAACACACATTAAATGACTCTAGTGGATCCATGTGGTTTAGGAAAATAAGACACATGCAATGACTCCGGTGGTGGTTTAGGAAAAGAACACACATGTAATGGCTATGGTGGATCCATGTGGTTTAGGACAGGAACACACATGCAATTACTCTAGTGGTGGTTTACGAAAAGAACACAAGTGCAATGAGTCTAGTGGTGGTTCAGGAAAAGAATACACATGCAATGACTATGGTGGATCAATGTGGTTTAGGAAAGGAACACACATACAATGACTCTGGTGGATCCATGTGTGTTGGGGATATACTTTCTCGGTATCCTCACTATGCCTCACTGACCAGGGTGGCCCTCTTTGGTTTAGAGCTTTGCTTCACGGGCGGCCTAGTTAGTGAGAAGAGACCGAGTCCAGTCCGGCTATGGGAAGGCCCACATAACTGACAGACATAGGCCCATAGCGTTACTTGTATTTCAAGATGTACTCTATAACGGACCCTTAGTCGTAGCCGGATAGATATCTCTTGTAAACCCTAGGCCGGATATCTACATAAGCTATCCTAGGGAGAGCCTTTAGGGCACCCTCACAATAGTGTACAATCTCAACTCGCACAGGAGAACCCTTGTAACCCATATTCCAGCTCTGTCGTATTACTGGATTGCTAGAAGTTGTAGGATCCGTCCAAAGCCGGCGGATTCGAACCAGGGTAAACTTGTGTGCTCACCGTCCCGGAACACCGTATGTCTCACACCCCTCTCTTCCACACTCCTCGAGGACCCCCTCATGGCATACTTGTCAGCAATCCGACGACAGTTGGCGCCCACCGTGGGGCAAGTGAGCTTTGGATCTGCGTTCCGAGTGGAATCTGCAAGAATCAGAACCAGCGAGACCATCGCGGTCGGTCGCATCCTCTAAGCCAGCGACGCCCCTCTCATCGTTCTCGATGAGACCTGGATTCTGGCTAGGAAGGCCGTGACTGCTTACATCATCATGTCCTTTGGCGATATCGATGTGTACATCAGTTTCGCCGAACCTGTCCCACCCACCCCAGCGGTGATGATAGAGGCAAAAGAAATCTCTGGGTCCCCTTTGTCCACGGAGGCGGCAGAGTTCTGGATCTCAAAAAAAACCTAATCCCACCAAGCCCGCACCTATTGCGGAGATAGTGGAGAAAGTCAAACCTGAAGCAGATCTTGGGGTTCAAGTCGAATCTAGAGTGGATCTCCCTAGCGAGGCTGAATCCCAGATCGATCTGCCCGATGAGGTCGAAATCTAGGAGGGGCAAGACAACAAACTCGGTTCCGGCTCTAGGAACGCCAAAACAGACCAACCTTTCCTGAGGCATACGTTGAGGCACATGATGCTACAAGGCACAAACTTGGATGAGGTTCTCGAAACCATCAGGATTTTCGAGGAAGCCCACGAGGAGAGCCGATACTACCTCAAGACTCACACATCGTACTTTGTCAGATATGTTCGGTCCTAATATGGATCTGCCGATGCTGGAGATAACGAAGACTCGGTGCTGGAGGCGATCGGAACAAACACCGACTTACCCGCATCCTCGGATGACTTGATGACATCGGCGGATTTTTGGAAGTTCTCCGCAGAATATGAAGAGGAGTACAACTCCAAAGCTGCAGAGGAAGGAGAAGCCATGGACGAAGGATCTGGACAAAACCCTCCTAAAGCGCAGGATGACATGGATCTCGGAGATAATCCCAAAGTCCGAATGTCTGAAAGTACCGATCAAAGCTTGACTTCGAGAAACGGACCCAAAGCTTTCTTTGCTACCGGTGCTGCCAAGAATGCAAAGAAGAAGAACAAGAAGAAAATGACCCCGACAAATGAACTTCCGACAGAGGAGGTGATTGCCAAGGAATATGAGGAAGACTCGGATGGAGCACTTATCCCAGACGACCCCAAAGAAGAGTCGGTGGATGGACATGTGGTCACCAAAGATGCCCGTAAACTCATCGATGCTGCATTAACTACACCTATCCCTACTGCAGCAGAACTTACTGCTATAGAATTGGAAGAAAGGGCCCAAGCCCTAGAAGCGCGTCGCCAAGTACTACTGGATGAAGCCAAAAACATCGAGGAAGAGAAGAAGTGCATGGCCACTCAGAGAAGCTCATCTCTCTACAACATCAGAAGAACCGGAAAGGCCATGTATGGGCTGAAAAATTTCTGGAAGTGCGTAAGGTTCTCTTTGAGGGAGATCCGGGGATGCCTCGGCTTGATAGTAATGGAGGTCTGGTGTACCCAACACCAGTACAAAACACCGCCGTAGCTCGAGACATCCTGGTAAATAAGCCAGGCCCAGAAGAGGTTCGATTGGGCATTAAGATACTCACCAAGGGTCTGGAGAAGCAGAAGGTCGCGAAATCCGGGAGCGGAAAACTGGCCTGTCAATCAGACCAATGTCGCACGGATCCGGCCTGGAACAATGTAAGACCCCAATAGGTTCCAGAACAGCATCACCATTCCGACCGTCAAGAAGACAATCACTCAAGAACCGGATCTTCAGGGTAGCACCAAAGAACTGCACGTGACTGGCGCAACGTTGCTCCAGCCACCGAGAAAGAGGCAATTGCTGCACTGTATCCGAGAAATCCTCCCCGACGAGAGTCGAACAATTATAGGGAAGAAGACAAAGAGAAACGCTGGGAGGAGGACCATCAAAGAATGCCACCTCCTAGACATACAATCTGTCCGGCTGAGCCCCACCAAGGTGGGAGTGACGGATGAAGGAACGACGGGCACCATGTCGAGTCAAGCTGGCAAGGGACTCATCGCAATGAAGACCCTCCCTGGAACTGGAATAATGACACTCCGTACGGAGACCGGCAATCAACCGGAAACAAACCACCTTCTCCACCAAGTAGTGTAACACCTTCAAATCGGCCCTATGCAAGTTTTAGCGATTCCCACCAAACCCGCATAGAAATGATTCAAAGATGCCCACTAGGCACTTGCGTGTGGGCGGAAAAACGAAGTAATACCATTACACAATAGTCCACGATGGAACCACAAAACATATATATACAACAACGACTCCATTAGTCAAGAATACAGAGATACAATACAAAGATCCAAATCACCTTGAAAACAATACAACATCCGAGTACGGATAATATGAAAATAGGGCTAAGAGCCCTGGAGAATAATCAATGGCATCCATAACCCTGCCTAGGCCAAGCCGAAAGGGTAACCCTGTTAACGACGTCAATCGCAAACCAGCTAAAACAAAAGGGGTGCCGACAAAGGGCAAAGCTAAAAAGAGGAGTGTCAGTACTGAAGCCAGTACATGGCGAGGCTATACATCGGCGGCTCTCGCCTACATAGGTATGGTGGACTAAAGTGGCAGCGAATCATGCACTAAACAATCTATAGAGACTCGATACAACTATCGGCTACTAGAGAGGGGTAAGAAATGCCTATTCGGATCCAACCTGATACTAACACCAATCATACCCATCCTAGTATTTCCCCCTCGAGCCCAAAAGAGGAAGTCAAACCGAGGAACTCACACAGTTGGCAATTTTATTCATTCCATTATAGTTGCAACACTTACTAGTCAGATATAGATAGCATGAGTCATCCCGATATCATAAGCAATGGGCAGTTTTAGTTAACCATTTCGTTGTAGTTGCAATATTTACTAGTCAGATACAATTAGCCAAATGCCAAATCCATCAGTTGTTGGCACTTTTATTTACTCATTCTGTTGTAGTAAAACTGATTACTAGACATGTCAAAGTCAAATTTACAGCACTACTTTAGTTATAGTTGTCTATGATCGATATACTGTGCTCCAAGTCATCCATAACCACGGACACGGCTTTCAGAAAGATTTACCCTGCAGGGGTGCACAAATAGCAACACACGCACGATCAACCTCGAAAAAACCAAATAAAAACCCAACGAGGCTTTCACGACAGAACAATCACAGGATTCATAAAATATTTCAGGGGGCCACCCCATTAAGCTACCCGCGACGAAGTTGGCCGGCTCCGAGATGGACCCAAGGTTTGCATCAATGGCTGTAAACAACTAGGAACCCGAAAGTGTGACTAGGCTTGTCGATACCGCGAAAACACTCCGCCATCCTAAATTGTACAGGTGCTCCACGCACAATCTTAAATAAAGCAGTAAAACATGGCATAAGTACAAGATAGTAATAAAGCCCCAAACTAGTTTGTGGCCCCAAGAAATAAGAAATGAATCAAGCTCTGGCTAAGGGGATTCATGGTCTCACATGGGGATAATGCGATAGTCAAGGAACAGGTATCAAGTACTCGGGGCCTACGGGACACAAGTGAGCGTGGAAAAACCAAATATTAGCTATTGCCCACCGATGCCTCTGCATTAGTTATACCTATTACCAACATTTTAATAGACAAGTTGTAATTAAAGTCATGATCGTCTCTATCATTAAGCATGTGCCAACCTCCCAATAACGGTGGAACATCGACGACGCGAAACAGCACCTGAGCAAGCAACTATGACTCGCAAGGCCAACCGTCTACCAATCAACAGGCAATAGGAGGTATCCAAGGCAATATAGAGGTTGCAAGGGGTATAACTGGTACGGAAACTAAAGCATCGCAACACGGATATGAATAGATCAACAGGAAGGAAGTAAAGACTATAAATGCAAAGTAGGTAGAAAAGGGAAGATTGCTCGCCTGGGAAACATAGCCAACGGGTGATATCCGAAGAACTTGTCGATACTCGCATCCACTCAACGGCCTAATCTGTGAAGAAGCAAAGCACTAAAAGAAACACCGGATGCACTATTTAATACTACGGCAAAAGATCCGACATGATGTATGTATGATGCATGCCATGGCAAAGATGCGGTGCAATTAGGCAATATTAAGTGGAACCGGGGTCCTGACAATTAATTAGATGGTTCATGTAGTTTAGCTACCCCGCAAATTTAAATGTTGGCTTAATAAGAACATGGGATCGGTTCGCTAGACAAATTTAAATGGAGCCAATATAAGACTAGAATAGTCCGCATATAGTCTCCATATTTAATTATGAGGTGAAACGGCAAAATACCCCAAACACATGAATATGTATGCCATCATGAACAATTTAATATGCAACAAATGAATGTCATATTTGATAAAAATAAGGGGATCTCGGATAGGGTTCACACATCGGGGGGATCGGTGATCTTGGTTCAGGGTTCGGGCTCAGTCTTCGGGGTCTCGGCCAACGGATCCATGATAGGGATCTCGGTGATTCGTGAGGGAGTCCTTGGAGTCCGGTATGGAGATCTTGGCGTTCCATGTTGGTGATCTTCAGGTGCAACGGGTTTTGGTCCGGTGTGAATGACCTTGGCAGGCCTTGATCTAGAATATCGACGCGAACACGACGAAGATACATGAGTAACAACAGCAGCTCCAACTTGTTCAGGCGGCACCGTGATCCAGGATCTAAACGTCCTTGAGCTGGGACTCGTGAGACACCTGCAGGATACCCAAAAGAGGCACTGGTAGCAGATGTCGTGCACAAGAACAGCAAGGCCGACAACCGGGCCAACGACGATGGAGGGCCGGAGCTGGGGCAGCCTCAGGTGCTCGCGAGAGGGCCACGACGCGAGGAGGGTGACGGGGAGGCGAAGCCTGCAGAGAGAGAGGGCAACGGTGAACGAGGTCGAGGTCGACAAGGCAGCGTGGTCGTCGGCGGCGCGGCCACGCGCGGTTCTAGAAGAGGGCGGCGGTGCAGGGGCGAGGCCGACGCGAGGCTCGGGACACGGGCGGCCGGCGCGCGCCTGCGAGGAAGGAGAGGCGGGGCGCGGCGGCGCAGATCGATCAAAGGGCAGCATGGCAGGCTGGCACCGGCAGCCATGAGGGAGAGGCAAAGCGACGGGGAGGGAAGAGGACCTCCATCGGGGAATAGGGGCGTCGTCGGGTAGGTGGGGATCCTGTGTGGGTCTCGGTCGTGGTTGCGAGAGAGAGGAGCAAGGTAGGAGACACGAGCGAGGTGGTGGGGAGAGAGAGATCACGGTCAGGTGGGCCAGGGGTCATGGGGGTTGCGGGGTTGGGTGGTTGACCGTGAGGAGGGCAGTTCCCGTGCAGGCAACGTGAGGGCGCGTGAGGTGGGGCCAGCTAGCGGGCAGGGTTGCGCTGCTGCTGCCGCGCGTGCTGTGCTGCGTTGTTGCTGCCGCGCGTGCTATGCTGTATTGCTGCTATTGCGCGTGAGGTGCGGTGTGTGTAGGCGTTTGTGTGGCCAAGTAGGTGCAGCTGGGTGTGGTGTGGGTGGTTGGCGGCGGCAGGGTGGGGGTGGTGTTAGGCTAGGGTTTGGAAAGGGTAGGATTAGGGTTTGGAGGTGACCGGCTGGGCTTTTGGGCCTGGCTCGCTGCCTCCTAAAAATAATATATGTTTTATTATTTATTTATAAGACTAGTGTAATTAGTTTTTAGACAAATAAAATATCCAGGTAGATCCGGGTTTTGTTTTGAAACAAAAGGGAGGATATTAATGTAGAAAACAAAATAGGGCTTTTGGAAATTATTTTTATGCAAATATATGTATGATGACATGACGATGCTCAAATGCAATGTGGCATGATGACATGAGCATGCGGTCATGATGATGCACAAAATAAAAATACAGCAATTTTCTAGTAGTGGTTTTATCAGGGTGCTACAAGTAGCCACCACAACGGTTCCCAAGGAGGCCAAGGGGGGCGTCATGGTGGAGGAGGTGGGTGAAGAAGCCGAAGTCCGGCTCTAAGGAACCGTAGCCACAACCGTCAATCAGGACGGCGATCTCTATCACCAAGTGACGCGAGACAACAAATCAACTCCAACATAGAGGCGCGACGCAACGAGAACGACGAAATCTATGTGGGCCCAAAATGCTTCGGACCACACATAAGAGCAACAAGATTCCCGGAAGGATTTTCTATCTCAAGGCACATACAGCCCTACGATGGTGTAGCTCAGCCGGACACTTGGCTCAGGAGTTTTTCCATGCTTGCTGCATCGCCAAGGGCGGAAATAGCCTAGTCGCAACTCGATATCTCCCACCTATGTTGCGAAAGATGGAACGATCATGGCTCAATGAACTTCCAGAGAACACCATCCATAACTGGTATGACATGCAAAGCGCGTTATTTTGGAATTTCGAAGGCATGTATCAGAGGCCCTGTATGGTAGGAGACCTACAACATTGCACCCAGAAAGACGGAGAAACTTGCCGAGATTACCTCAGACGATGGATCGACACCAAGAACTCCTATGAGGGAGTAAATGACCAAACTGCGATTGAAGCTTTCATTGCAGGACTCCCAATTGGTTTACTACATCATCGCTTGAAGTGTGACAAGGTCACTGATCTAGGAGAGATGATAGAAACAGCGAGCATGTATGCAGGTGTTGACGATGATGTAGAGGGATTATTGAACACCCTATGTATAAAGAGACCAAGGAAGATTCTGACATGGAGGAAGTTGATCCTTCAAATCCCAAGCCAGAGGGGAAGAAAAACTTCCCAACAAAGAAAGACGCTTACGTCACCTTCCTCGGATCTCAACCAGCTAACGTCAAGAAAGCAGTTCTGTATGAGCTCAACGCAACTGTTCCGGCTGTCCCACAATACCTGGACTGGCCAGAAGTGGCAATCACCTTTGACCGTGGTGATCATCTGCCTAAGTTGCACAGGCGAGGAAAATACGCCCTAGTCGTTAACCCACTCATTGATGGCTATGGTTTCTCCAAGACTCTCATGGACAGCGGCAACAGTATTAATATTCTGTATGTTGAAACGCTACACCGGATGCGGATCTCGGAGACCTAGCTGAATCACAGCTCTGTGATCTTTCACGGAGTTGTCCTAGGAAGACAAGCAAATTCCCTCAGAGAAATCACTTTGGATGTTACCTTTGGAACTCCAAAGAACTATCGAACGGACGCACTTTCCTTCGAAGTGGTCCTGTTCAACAGCGCGTACCACGCTATATTTGGACGTCTGGCTTACTGGGCTTTTATGGCTCGTCCATTTTATATTTACAATATGATGAAAATTCTAGGTCCGAACTGCGTGATAACCATCAGGGGAGACCCCAAGAAAGCGCGAGAGTGCAAGGACAGAAATGCCGCCTTTGCTGAACCCATGCTACACGCCTAGGAGTACCAGGAGATCAAGAAGACCATTGATCCTTCCGAGATGCCCGCAACAAAGAAGGAGGTGACAAAGCCGAATCCGGAGTTCAAGGCATCAGAAGAGACGAAGAAGATGCCGTTGAAGGATGATGATCCCTCCAAGGTGATCCAGATAGGTGTAGGCCTAGATAGCGCATAGGAAAGCGCGCTCGTCAAGTTCCTCCAAGCAAATCAAGATATCTTTGCATGGCAGCCATCTGACATGACCGGAGTACCTAGGGAACTTGCTGAGCACTCTCTAAATGTACACACGAACGCTAAACCCGTCAAACAGTCCCTATGATGTTTCAGTGATGAAAAGCATAAGGCAATAGCTAAGGAACTAGCCCGCCTCGAGTTAGCCGGATTCATAGAAGAGGTCATCCATACTGATTGGTCGGCCAACCCTGTAATGGTCCCTAAAAAGGACACCACTGATTTAAGGACGTGTGTTTATTATACTGCCTTGAACAAGGCTTGTCCCAAAGATCCGTTTTCTCTACCTAGAATGGATCAAGTTATCGATTCTACGGTAGGCTCAGAACTCCTATGTTTTCTCGACGCATATTCCGGTTATCACCAAATCCGGATGAAGGAATCAGACAAAATCAAAACTTCATTCATAACCCCCTTCGGAACCTTCTATTTTGTTACGATACCCTTCGGACTCAAGAACACAGGAGCTACGTACCAGCGCACTATGCAGCGTTGCCTCCACGACAAAATCAGACACAACGTACATGCATACGTGGACAACATTGCGGTGATGTCCAAAAAGAAGGAAACATTAATTTCCGACTTGGAGGAAATGTTTGCCAATCTACGAAATATAACCTAATGCTTAACCTAAAGAAGTGTTTCTTTGGAATACCAACCGGAAAATTGTTAGGTTTCATCGTGTCTCAAAGAGGCATAGAGGTGAACCGAGATAAGATTAAACCTATATTAAATATTTCTAGGCCTACTCACCAGAAGGACGTTCAAAGACTAACTGGTTGCATTGCTGCAGTCAGTCAGTTTGTAAGTCGGCTCGGAGAAAGAGCCGCATCGCTATACATGCTCCTGAAAAAGACCAAAAAGTTCGTTTGGACCGACGAAGCTGAACCTGCACTACAAGACCTGAAAGCGGTACTCTCATCTGCTCCCATCCTTGAAGTACCGGAACCACGGGAACTAATGTTGCTCTATCTTGCTGTGACAAACAGAGTCGTCAGTGTTGTCAGGGTGGTTGAGAGACCAAAGGAAAATTAGGAACACCTGGTGCAGCATCCGACTTATTATCTCAGTGAGGTCTTAACTGAATCGAAGCAGTGGTATCCGCACTATCAAAAGCTAGCTTATGGTATGTTTTTCGCATCTCGTAAGTTACGGCATTATTTTCAGGAACATCCAATTACCGTGGTGAGCACACCTCCCATGAGAGATATAATCAACAAAAGTGATGCTACATGACGCGTCGCAAAATGGGGCACAGAGCTTTCAGCTTTTGACATTGTGTACAAACCTCGTACAGCAATCAAATCCAAAATCCTCGCTGAATTTGTCGCTGATTGGACAGAGACAATAGAGAATATGAACCTGCCAGAGTCGGTAATGGACCTTGCATTTTGACGGGTCTAAAGTGCTCGGGGGCTGGCGTGGTTCTCAAATCACCCCAAGGAGATAAACTTTTCTATGTGTTGCAGATCCACTTCACGGCGACAAATGACATTGCTGAGTAAGCACTAGTGCATGGAATCCGGATTGCTAAGGGTATCGGCATCCGACGTTTGATGTGTTATGGAGATTCGGATCTTCTTGCCCAACAAGTGTCGGATATCTGTAATGTGAATAAACACATGGCAACATACAGAGTTGTCGTGGATGAACTATCTAAATCGTTCGAAGAGTTTGAAGTTCATCACATCCCTCGAACAGAAAATGAGAAAGCAGATGCACTATCTCGTATAGGCTCTACACGGAAAATGGTTCTAGATGGCGCTTTTTTAGAGCACCTCAAAGTTCCCTATATAAAAGGAGTAGCTCAGGAATATCCAACAAAATCCGACTCAACTTTAATAGCAGTTCTGGTTATAATTCCCATCTGGACTAAACCCTACCTTGATTACTTCGTAGATGATAAATTACCTGAAGACGAAGTTCTGAGCCGGCAGATCGTCTGACGAGCAAAAGCCTACGCTATAATTAGTTGTGAGCCCTATAAGTGGAGCGCATTTGGGGTCATTCAGCGCTGTGTATCTCCGGAAGGAGTGGAAATCTTACGAGAAATCCACGAAGGCGAGTGTGGTCACCATGCTGCAGCCAAATATCTAGTGGAAAAATCTTTCAAACACGGTTTTTTCTGGCTTACAGCCCAGGAAGATGCCGAACGGCTGGTCAAGACGTGCAATCGCTGCCAACAGTATGCCAAACAAGCTCACATTCCGGCTGATCAGTGATACGTTGTGAACATATCTATAATTTTTGATGTTCCATGCTTGTTTTATATCTACTTTCTTATGTTTTGTCCACACTTTGGAGTATTTTTATACATTTTCTGGGAATAACCTATTAACAAGATGCCACAATGTCAGTCGCCTGTTTTCTGCTGTTTTTGGTTCCAGGAAAGTCAGAAAATGAATATTCTCAGAATTGGACCGGACAAAGCCATAGTCGATATTTTACCGGAAGACTCACGGAGCCAGAAGACGAGACGGAGAGGGGCCACAGGGTGGCCACACCATGTGGTGGCGCGGGCTAGCTCTGGCTGTGCCACCAGGTGGTGTGGCCCCCCTGGCCGCCCACCGACCTTGCCTCTTCGCCTATAAGATGCCTCCCGATGCAAAAACCCTAAATCATGAAGCCTCCAGCCACGAAAAGTTCCGCAGCGCCGCCGCCACCGAAGGGGAGATTCGGGGGACAGAAAGTCTCTGTTCCGGCACCCTGCCGGGACGGGAAAGTGCCACCGGAGCCATCTCCATCGATCTCCACCACCATCTCCATCACCGTTGCTAATTCCCATGATGAGGCGGGAGTAGTTCTCTCTTGAGGCTAAGGCTTCTACTGGTAGCTATGTGTTCATCTCTCTCTCTCTCTCTATGCATGATCATATTGTGATCATGAGCTTTGTAATCAAGTAGATCTACCTTGCTACTCAAGTGCTTTAATAAATCTCTGCTCTCCCCATGTGTGTGAAATTGAGAGCGTGCACACCATGGTGGCACTTAGGCTAGAGATTACAATTACTTGTTATGAGTTATATTTGGAGTTGGATGTCTCTATGAAATTGTGGTGTTTGTTGGAACCATCTAGTGCTCAAGGTGACAGTGTGGGGTTATCTAGATGCGGAAAGTGAACTTTAAGGTTTGCTGTTATAGTCCTACCATGGATTAGAGTGTCATAAAGCTAGTTCAGGGTAGTATCATAAAGAGAAGATATTTATATGAGAGTGTTCACTAGTGAAAGTATGATCCCTAGGCCTTGTTTCTAAACATTGAAACACCTTTTGCAATTAGATCTATTTCATGTTTGCTTGCTTCCATCTTTATTTCAGTTTTCCTTTAATCTCTTCCACGCCATCAAGCTATTTTCTAGCACCGTTACCACTTACAATTATCCATACCACTTGTATTTCACTATCTCTTCACCTAACTAGTGCACCTATACACTTGACAAGTGTATTGGGTGTGTTGGGGACACAAGAAACTTCTTGTATCTTGATTGTAGGGTTGCTTAAGAGGGGATACCTTTGACCACTTCCTCCCTGAGTTCGATAAACCTTGGGTGATCCACTTAAGGGAAAACTTGCTGATGTTCTACAAACCTCTGCACTTGGAGGCCCAACAACTATCTATAAGAATAGAAGTGCATAGACATCAATCAGCTGCGAACAATACCTATAACATGGCCTTTCGCGGTCTGGGGGCTTGACATGGTAGGACCGTTTAAATGGGATCCAAGTAGATTTACTCATCTCTTAGTGATGGTGGAAAATTCAGAAAATGGATTGGGGTTAAACCCGTCACTAGTTGTGATGGAGCAATAGCTAGAAGATTTGTCGAGGATGTCATAATCCGATATGGTTATCCGCATAGCATTATCACGGACAATGGGAGTAACTTCTCCATGGGAGAGCTTGCCGAATTCTACAACGAACAAAATATCTGGCTTGACATTGCGTCAGTCGCACATCCGCAGGCTAATGGACAAGTCAGAACAACAAACAGTTTAATCCTACAAGGTCTAAAACCAAGACTCGAAGCACCACTACGACATGCTATGGGGGCTTGGGCAGAGGAATTACCCTCTGTAATATGGAGCTTGCGAACAACTCCGAAATGGTCAACTGAATACACACCTTTCTTCTTGGTCCATGGTGCAAAAGCAGTTCTTCCTAGCCATTTGATTCACACTTCTCCTAGAGTTGCCGCGTATATTGAAGAGGATGCCGAAATTTCTCGACAAAATGATCACGACTTAGTCGAAGAAGTTCGTGTCGCTGCTGAGATGAGATCAACATCCTATCAGCAGAAGTTACGCAAGTATCATACCTAGAGAGTCAGAAACCTGTCTTTCAATAAGGGCGATTTGGTTCTTTGGCTTGTGCAGAAAAGAACGCACAAACTTTCCCCAATATGGGAATGGCCCTTTTTAGTCAGCTGAGTAATGCACAATGGTTCTTACTATCTAACTGATATGCGGGCAGTCAAAGAAAGACCTGCCACTAAGAAAAGAAAGAGAGCTAGAGGCAGTACAGACCCAGAAGAATTAGACAGACCATGGAATATTGCTCAACTACATTGTAACATCCCAAAACTCTAATCCAAGTGATCAAGATCCAAATCATCAAATTTAGAGTTAACATAAACTTTTCCATTTGAAAATCTTTAAGCATTCATATGGGTATGCATTTAAATTAGAAGTTGTTTTGAATTGCCATGTTTGAGTGATATATTGATTGTAAAATGATTCTAAGGTAAATTAAACATCATCTAGATCATTCCCAAACAAATCCCAAAGAAAAACAAATCAAAATGAATAAAAGAAGCAAATGGTCATTTGTGCCATTTTAATCACCATGCCTACTTTTGCTATTCCTAGAACTCAAATCTTAACATAAACAAATGTCGATCTTTGCACCCCTTGATAATACAAGTAGTGATGTACCAAGGCCCACTTTGTGATCTACCAAAAACTTTCAAACACTAGTTTTAAATGGCATTTGAAAAGTGAATCTACTGTAGGTATCAAGATGAAACTTATTCAAAAACCACTCAAATGAACTCCATTTTCAAATCCCAAGCAACCAGAGATGCTCAAGCATGTGATCACCAATTCCACCAAAATTCAGCCCAAAATTCAAATATTTGGTTCATGCGGCCATTATGTCGAACACCTTGTTAGCAGAATCAAATTAGCCTAACTATTACTGTTTTTGATCAAATCTTGTCGAGAAAATTGAGTTGCATTGATCATCCTTGTCCCCCTGAGTCCAACCAGACCCTCACCGGCCTACCCTTTAGCCACAGCGGCAGTGGAGTGCCGCCACATTTTTCTCACCGCCGGCCGAACATGGACAAAGGTCCACCGACAGCGCCGTGCCATTCCAGCACCACCACTAGCTCCGCCTAACCCTACCGCCGCCCAATGTCCACCCCTCGATGACTCATAGCCCCTGGACCACTCCCCAGCTTCGCCGCCCTTTCTTTCTACGTGCAGCTAGAGCGCTCCAGAGCACCCTCACCGCTAGCACGCCACAGACCGCGCCTTGACGCCATACCGCGCATGCCGCTCCGCCTCGACCGCCGCACCCCACCAGACACGGCCGTGCGCCGCCGCGCGACCCACAGGCGCCGAGCGCCGCGTCGAGCATTGCCTTTGTCTCCTAGAGCGTGAGACGCTCCCGAACAAATGCCACCGCCCCTAGCCGTGCCATTGCGCTGTAACTGACTGCCAGGAGGCAACCCACCGTCCGCCTACCCAGCCCATGCCTCTAGCAGCCTGTATCAACGTCACCGACGAGCTCGCCGTCGTGCCGGACGGTCCCCTCGTCACCCTATATAAGGAGCCCTCCCCAGCACCCATTCTCCACACTCCAACACTCCTCTCTCTCCCCTGACCATTTCCCCTCTCTTGCCGGAGCCACTCGAGCCTTAGTTCGCCGGAATTTCCACCGGAGTCACCGCAACAGAGGAGGAAGCGCCTCGTGGATTTCGTCCACCCCAGGAGCCGCCATCGACCGCACGTTCGATCACCCCCATCGCCATGCTAGCTGGAGCCCTGGTATGCCCCCATTGCACCCTCACCAAGCTGCTAGGGTTCCGTCTCGCCGGCGACCAGTTCGTCATTGACGATGAACCACCACCGTCGATCTAGGTTCTAATCGCACGGTCCACATCGCCCCGTACTGCTTCCCGTTGAGTTGTACTGCTGACATGTGGACCACCCCTGTCAGTTGTCATCCGTGCCACGGAGCGTCAATGGGCCGGCCCATTTCCTTTCCCGTGTTGACCTAGTAATTCAAATTTAGATTTTTCCTTTTTAACTAAAACTAGATTCTGTCCCTTAGTTTAAAAGTCAATTCAGGAAGATTTACTTAACCAAATTGAGTGATTCCAATTCTGTTGGAAAGCTTCTGAAAAGATCTATCCAAGACCGTTGGAATTAATTCATTTAGACTTAGAGATCTCTCCTAGTAAAAATAACAAGACATAAGCTTTTGCACATTCAAACATTTTTATAAAATCAACCATAATAGCTTTTGAGTTGATTCCAACTCTCAAAAATCACATTTAACCATACCTCTCTGGATATGTAATAATATTAAGGTTTACATGCAGTGACTTTGGACTAGTACCAAAATAATGCTATATAGGCATTTCTAGTCACTTTAAATCATTAAATAATAAACTTAAACTTAATTAAATGTGATCCAACCTTTAAATCACATTCCCATATGTTATAATATGTGGTGATGACATGTGTACACATGATTCCATATTTCAAGTGGAGAATATTAAATCTTAGTTATTTTAAGTGAGTAGAAATTACTTTTCTTAAATAAAAAGAATGAAGCTAGTTAATAAAACCTTGTGATTCTTGTGATGATAATAGATCATCAAATGTATGCCTTAGTGTACTAAGTAGCCTAGTTATGTATTGTTTGGTGATTGTGTACCCCGTATGTATTTATAGACGATAGTACCGACCAAGCTTTCGAGGAGGAGGAGTTCTACCAAGAAGATGATGAAGAAAAGTTCAACCACTGAACCAACCAAGGCAAGGTATTGTTAGCAAGCTAGAATTAAGTTAGATAACCTAAGAAAGATGCACTAGGCATGATTTCGTTATACCATTTTGAATATTACCTACCCCAAGTTTTACTTCAAGGTTTTACTTTCTTTACTTTACCAAAGTCCCTTACTTGTTTGAAGGTAGCATAAAAAGTATAAAACTTGACCTATCCAGATAACCTTAGATGTCATTCTATGGCATGAGATTGAGATTATCATCCAACCTTAGTGAACAATCTTAACTTAGTAGCTTAGAGCTAAATCAAAACTTGAGTCACTTTAGATGGGAACACTTGGTGAAAATGAATTGTGAAAACCTTGGACTGATGAGTCATTTTATTGAGATGTTTTGACATGTGTTGAGAAACACAAATGGTTTATGATGATGAAAATGTTGAGGCATGAGCCTTAGCCCTTTTAGAAAAACTGATGGTTGGATTCGGATGCGATACCATTCCAATTTTACCATACAACCACAATACCTGAATTGGGTAAGGCTTAGCCGGAAAATTTATATGCATTAGTATTAGTTCCCTCGCGGGAGAGGTTTGAGCTGAGGCTACCTCTCAATGTTGTCCACCTATGCAGTGCCCAAGATGACAGATGGCCATGGTTGGGAGGCCATACTCATAGGAGAGGTGCTTATACTAGGGTGTGTAAAGGAAAGGTTATGTTTGATTATCTGCATTTTAAGTATGATGATTCAGGGTTATCCCTGACAGATGTATCGAATCTTGTGGTGAAAGTGTACCACCTCTGCATAGTGTCAAACTATTCGAATAGCTGTGTCCGCGGTTATGGACAGTTGGAGTGGCCATACTGTTTCGTTGTCAGATGTTTTCAAAATGACTTATGAGATGACTGATGAATCTTTACTTGACCACAATAGGGTTGTGACTATGACACTAGCTTCCCAACTTAAGTGATTCTGGAACTTTATTTTATCTTTCTTTGTTTCTGAACTCAGCTTAGGTTTCAAACTTAACTTTACAAATAAACATAGAGTTAGCGTTTCCCACTAGCATTATCTGACTTGTTAGTGGTAGTTTGCGAGTACTTAAAGAGTACTCATGGCTTTTGTCCCTGGCTATTCTCATGGCCAGAGTATGAAGGAGACTACCAAGATGACGGACAGCAGGACGGCTATGATAACTAGGATATCTTCCATCGTCAGCATTGCCTGTGCCCCTAAAGTTGGACCCCACCGCTACGCTTATTATTTATTTCCGTTGCTTGTTGTATTAAGACTGGATCATGAGATCCTTTATTCGTGTAAGACCTTATATTGGTTTGTAATGGATGATGTACTGTGATATCCAATTTGTTATGTCTCGCAAAAATGGTAATCCTGGGATTGCGATGTATGACATAACAGGCATCTGGGATTAAAAATCCGGGTGTTGACAAGTTTGGTATGAGAGCCATCCTGACCATAGGAGACCCTAGTTAGAATGGACGCCCGAACAAAAAAACTTAGTTTCAAAACCAAAGTGAGTATTTATGAAAAACTATTTCCTCTCTTACCCTTGGGAATTCATTCTTTCTCAAAAATTCATGTTCCTCCAATTCTTACATTACTACATAAAATTTGACACATTTGATCACTTCACTAACTTCCTCATCCTAAATTCTTGTAGATGGAGACTCAGTTCAGCAAGTTCTACCAGTTGGGAAACGGAGGCCAACTGATCTTCGAGAGGGATCTAGATTCACTGTTTGAGTTATTGGGAGGACCACATCCGGAGTTTCTTGGAGCTCAACTTCCTGGACCCCCAGGAGGAGATTTACAATGGCTAGTCACCGCTGATCTTCGAGGAAGCATAGAAGCACCAACGTCCGAGAGAATCTAGTTCTCTATAAGAGAGAAAAACTGGATAGATGGATTAGCCAGGGCAATGCATGAAGCTCTCGCACGTCTATGTGCCGTCACTGTCAACCAAATCCAAGGAACCCGCTTTGCGCACTATGCAAGGCGTGACTTCATGGGAATGCCAATGGTGATGCCAGGTCACCCGGAGTTGAAGCGTCAAGTGGAGAACCTTGAATTCCTGTTGTACGATCGCCAGAAGGAATCGGACAATGCTAGGGAGTTTGCCAACCACAACCATGCCATTGCCGCCCAGAAGGCCCATACTTTCTCACTGCTTGTCAATGACCGTCAGTCTCTTCGCCTCCAACGTGAAAAGAAGGATCGCACCATCGCCCGTCTTCGCAAGAAGGTGGCCAACCTCGAGAAGACCATCAAGGAGCAAGAAAACTCAGCTTGCAGCAAAGGAGGAAGAAGAGGAGGGTGAAGACATCCAAGGAGATATGGATTCTTACCTCAGCAATGATGATGACTTTCTGGAGGAGGATGCTGTGGACTTCTACACTGACGATGAGGACTCTGACTTCATCGACGATGAGTAGATGCACTAGAGCACTATCGTAGCATGAGATGTATCGGTCCCACTGTATCGTAGCCTGCAGAATGGTTCTTAAAACCATCTATTTTCCCTTGTTGTTGTGGTGTGTGTGTGTTTGTATTGTGTGCTGGTTTGAATGAATGAAAAGAAGTTAGTTGCAAAACCTGAGTCAAACTCAAAGTTTTAGCTTTGAAACCAAAACCATGAACCTTAGAACTTTCCCTCTTACCCCTTTATCTACCTCAATCTTCAGATGACTGGTGGAAACCCAGGAGGGAGCAGCTCATCGCAGGACCCAATGTTGCAGATTATGCAGATGTTAGTTGCAGACCATGAAGCAAGTAGGGCAGAGCGCCAGTCCAACTTAGCAACACTGCAGCAGATAGCCCAGAACAACCAAGGGCATGGAAATCAAGATCATTAAGGATCCAAGCAGAAGAACTTCCAGAACACCAATCCCCCAATCTTTAGCACTTCAAAAAACCCATTAGATGCTGATGACTGGTTGTAGACGATGGAGAACAATTTGGAAGTAGTACTAGGTATGGACTGGATGTCAAGGCATAAAGGACTGATAGACTGTGCTAAGAAAGCCATCACCATGACTAGTAGCTCTGGAGTCACAGTAGAGCATATATCTGAAACCTTACCTCATCAATTCAAGTGCAACAAGAGTCTAGCCTTACCCACCATAGACCAAGTCAGAGTAGTCTGTGAATACCCCGACGTATTCCCGGATGAATTTCCAGGTATGCCCCTGGATAGGGATATTGAGTTCATTATCGAACTAATCCCCGGAACCGGACCCATAGCCTAGAGACCCTATAGCATGAATCCCTCAGAGTTAGTAGAGTTGAAGAAGCAGTTGGATGCTATGTTAGCAACATGATTGATTGAACCAAGCGCATCGCCATGGAGATCACCAGTGTTATTCGTCGACAAGAAAGATGGAGGCAACCGATTGTGCACAGATTACATAAAGATGAATGACGTCACCATCAAAAACAAGTACCCTTTGCCAATGATAGAAGATCTATTTGATCAGTTGACTGGTGACTAGGTATTCTCAAAGATTGATCTTAGGACTGGTTATCACCAACTTAAGATCCGTGCAACGGATATTCCAAAGACCTCCTTTACTACTTGTTCTGGTTTATACGAGTATACGGTCATCTCTTTTGGATTAACCAATGCCCCTGCTTATTTCATGAATCTCATGAATAAGATCTTTATGAATTTCCTAGATAAGTTTGTCGTTGTGTTTATCGATGATATCCTTATCTACTCCAAGTCACAAGAAGAGCATGAGCAACATCTGAGAATCATTCTAGAAACCCTGAGAGAGCATCGGTTATATGCCAAGTTCAGAAAATGTGAGTTTTGGCTGCAAGAAGTAGGATTCCTAGGACATATTGTGTCTGCCGGAGGAGTCTATGTTGATCCCGCCAAGATCAAAGATGTCGAAGAATGGGAAGCCCCAACCACTCAAACCCAAGTCCGTGCATTTCTCAGATTAGCGGGATATTACCGCAAGTTCGTAGAAGGATTCTCGAGCATCGCCAGACCCATGACCCAATTGTTGAAGAAGGAAAATAAGTTTGAATGGATCGACAAATGTGAAGCCAGTTTCCAAGAACTGAAGAAGAGATTGATTTCAGCCCCAATATTGATCATGCAAGATATCAAGAAGCCGTTTGATGTATATTGTGATGCATCCAAGATTGGTCTCGGATGTGTATTGATGCAAGAAGGCAAAGTTATCTCATATCTGTCTCGGCAACTGAAGCAGCACGAGCAGAACTATCCGACCCATGATCTGGAGCTAGCAGCTGTAGTTCTAGCGTTGAAGACATGGCGTCATTATCTTATGCGTAATCACTTTGAGATTTCTCAGATCACAAGAGCTTGTTGTATGTTTTCACTCAGAAGGAGCTGAATATGAGGCAAAGGAGATGGATAGTGTTAATCAAGGATTATGACCTTGACATTCACTATCACCCCGGCAAAGCCAATGTGGTAGCGGATGCTCTTAGAAGATTGCCTTGTAGGCTAAACACCATGATCATGGAGAAGCAACCAAGTTTGTATGAGGAGTTGGAGTAGTTTAGAACTGAGCTTGTTAGCACAGGATTTTTAGCTCGCATTGAACTTCAACCCACATTAATTAGCCAAATCAAGGAAGCCCTGAAGGGAAATGAAAGTATCAACGGAATCAAATGTCGTATTGGTACAGGAAAGGTACCTGGATTCACTGAAGACGAAGAAGGAGTTATGTGGTACAAAGGACGTATCTGTGTGCCAGCAGATTCGGAGCTGAAGCAGGTTATCATGCAGGAAGCTCATGATACTCTTTATTCTATCCACCCTGGAGGAATGAAGATGTATCAGGATTAGAAGGAGCAATTTTGGTGGCACAAGATGAAGAGAGAAATCGGAAGCTACATTGCCAAGTGTGACATCTGTCAAAGACTCAAAGAAGAGCATCAGAGACCCGTAGGACTATTGCAACCATTGCAGATTCCGGAAAGGAAATGGGATTCCGTCGGAATGGACTTTATCACCGGCTTGCCTACTTCTAGTAGGGGAAATGACCCAATCTGGGTCATCGTTGATAAACTGTCCAAGGTAGCTCACTTTATACCTATCAAGACAACTTACAAGAGTTCGAAGCTAGCAGAGTTGTATATTGCTAGAATTGTTAGTCTGCATGGAACCCCCAAGACCATAGTATCAGATAGAGGATCCTAGTTTACCTCGAGATTTTGGCAGAAAGTCCAGGAAGGATTAGGCACCAAGTTGAACTTCAGCACCGCTTATCAACCGCAAACTGATGGACAGACTGAGAGAGTCAACCAAATCCTAGAAGATATGTTGAGAGCTTGTGTGTTAGAGTATGCATCAAAATGGGAAGACTGCCTGCCTTTCGTAGAATTCTCATATAACAATAGTTATCAAGCTAGCTTGCAAATGGCACCATTTGAGTTCCTATACGGAAGAAAGTGTTGCACCCCTTCGAATTGGTCGCAAGTTGGAGAGAGTCAGATTTTCGGACCCGACATTCTCTGAGAAGCTGAAGAGAGGTTCACAATGTCCATGAGCACCTCAAGACCGCCCAGTCCAGACAGAAGAGTTATGCTGACAAGAGAAGGAGAGACCTGACTTTCAATGTCGGAGATTTTCTATATCTCAAGGTTTCACCATTGAAGGGAACGCAACACTTTAATCTGAAAGGAAAGTTAGCCCCCAGATATATCAGGCCCTTCAAGATTTTGAACCATCGAGGAGAAGTATCGTATCAACTAGAACTGCCTGAAGAGATGTCAGCCATCCACAATGTGTTCCATATCTTGTTACTTCGCAAATGCCTAGAACTGCTGGAGAAGACCGAAGTTTTCAAGAACATCGATCACCGAGCTATTGATATCAACCAGGACCTGACATATCGTGAAGTGCCCATCCATATCTTGGAAGTATCAAATTTCTCAAGATTCAATGGAGCAACCATACCGAAGAGGAAGCCACTTGGGAGCGAGAAGATTACATTAGGACAGAGTTCCCAGATCTCTTTAGTTCCTAGTTTCTTTCGTAAATCTCGGGATGAGATTTTGTTTAAGGAGGGAAGGTTTGTAACATCCCAAAACTCTAATCCAAGTGATCAAGATCCAAATCATCAAATTTAGAGTTAACAAAAACTTTTCCATTTGAAAATCTTTAAGCATTCATATGGGTATGCATTTAAATTAGGAGTTGTTTTGAATTGCCATGTTTGAGTGATCCATTGATTGTAAAATGATTCTAAGGTGAATTAAACATCATCTAGATCATTCCCAAAAAAATCCCAAAGAAAAACAAATCAAAATGAATAAAAGAAGCAAATGGTCATTTGTGCCATTTTAATCACCATGCCTACTTTGGCTATTCCTAGAACTCAAATCATAACAGAAACAAATGTGGATCTTTGCACCCCTTGATAGTACAATTAGTGATGTACCAAGGGCCACTTTGTGATCTTCCAAAAACTTTCAAACACTAATTTTAAATGGCATTTGAAAATTGAATCTAGTGTAGGTATCAAGATCACACTTATTCAAAAACCGCTCAAATGAACTCTTTTTTCAAATCCCAAGCAACAAGAGATGCTCAAGCATGTGATCACCAACTCCACCAAAATTCAGCCCAAAATTCAAATATTTGGTTCATGCGGCCATTGTGTCGAACACCTTGTTAGCAGAATCAAATTAGCCTAACTATTACTGTTTTTGATCAAATCTTGTCGAGCAAATTGAGTTGCATTGATCATCCTTGTCCCCTTGAGTCCAACCAGACCCTCACCGGCCTACCCTTTAGCCACAGTAGCAGTGGAGCGCCGCCACATTTTGGTCACCACCGGCCGAACGTGGGCAAAGCTCCACAGACAGCGCCGCGCCGTTCCAGCACCACCACTAGCTCCGCCTAACCCTACCGTCGCCCACTGTCCACCCCTCGATGACTCACAGCCCCTGGACCACTCCCCATCCTCGCCGCCCTTTCTCTCTATGCGCAGCCAGAGCGCGCCAGAGCGTCCTCATTGCCAGCATGCCACAGACCGCGCCTTGACGCCATACCGCGCACGCCGCTCCACCTCGACCCAAGCACCCCGCCAGACACGGCCGTGAGCCGCGCGACCCACAGTCGCCGAGCGCCGCGCCGAGCATCCCCTCTGTCTCCTAGAGCGCGAGACGCTCCCGACCAAATGCCACCGCCCCTAGCCACGCCATTGCGCCGTAGCTGACCGCCAGGAGGCAGCCCATTCTCCGCCTACCCAGCCCATGCCTCTAGCAGCCTGTATCAACCACCGACGAGCTCAACGTCGTGTCGCATGGTCCCCTTGTCGACCTATATAAGGAGCCCTCCCCAACACCCATTCTCCACACTACAACACTCCCCTCTCTCCCCTGAGCATTTCCCCTTTCTCGTCGGAGCCAAACGAGCCTTATTTCGCCGGAATTTCCACCGGAGCCGCCACATCAGAGGAGGAAGCGCCCCGTCGATTTCGTCCATCCCAAGAGCCGCCGCGACCACGCCTAAGTCCGCCGTAGACAGCACGTTCGATTGCCCCCATTGCCATGCTAGCTGGAGCCCTAGTATGCCCCCATTGCACCCTCACCGAGCCGCTAGGGTTCTGTCTCGCCGACGACCAGTTCGTCATCAACGATGAACCACCGCCATCGATCTAGGTTCTAATCGCACGGTCCACATCACCCCGCACCGCTGACATGTGGACCACCTCTGTCAGTTGTCATCCGCACCGCGGAGCGTCACTGGGCCGGCCCATTTCCTTTCCCGCGCTGACCCAGTAATTCAAATTTAGATTTTTTCCTTTTTAACTAAAACTAGATTTGTCCCTTAGTTTAAAAATCAATTCAGGAAGATTTACTCAATCAAATTGAGTGATTCCAATTTTGTTGGAAAGCTTCTGAAAAGATCTATCCACGCCCGTTGGAATTAATTAATTTAGAGTTAGAGATCTCTCCTAGTAAAAATAACAATACAGAAGCTTTTGCACATTAAAACATTTTTATAAAATCAACCATAATAGCTTTTGAATTTATTCCAACTCTCAAAAATCACATTTAACCATACTTATCTGAATATGTAATAATATTAAGGTTTACATGCAGTGACTTTGGACTAGTACCAAAATAATGCTATATAGGCATTTCTAGTCACTTTAAATCATTAAATAATAAACTTAAACTTAATTAAATGTGATTCTACCTTTAAATCACATTACCATATGTTATAATATGTGGTGATGACATGTGTCCACATGATCCCATATTTTAAGTGGAGAATATTAAATCTTAGTTATTTTCAATGAGTAGAAATTAGTTTTCTTAAATAAAAAGAATGAAGCTAGTTAATAAAACCTTGTGATACTTTTGATGATAATAGATCATCAAATTTATGCCTTCGTGTACTAAGTAGCCTAGTTACGTATTGTATGGTGATTGTATACTCCGTATGTATTTATAGACGATAGTACCGACCAAGCTTTCGAGGAGGAGGAGTTCTACCAAGAAGAAGAGGAAGAAAACCTCAACCACTACACCAACCAAGGCAAGCTATTGTTAGCAAGCTAGAATTAAGTTAGATAACCTAAGCAAGATGCACTAGCCATGCTTTGGTTATACCATTTTGAATATTACCTACTCCAAGTTTTACTTTCTTTACTTTACCAAAGTCCCTTACTTGTTTGAAGGTAGCATAAAAAGTATAAAACTTGACCTATCTAGATAACGTAGATGTCATTCGGTGGAATGAGATTGAGATTAGCATACCACCTTAGTGAACATTCTTAACTTAGTAGCTTAGATCTAAATCAAAACTTGAGTCACTTTAGATGGGAACACTTGGTGAAAATGAATTGTGAAAACCTTGGAACGATGAGTCATTCTATTGAGATGTTTTGACATGTTTTGATAAACACAAATGGTTTATGATGATGAAAATGTCGAGGCATGGGACTTAGCCCTTTAACAAAAACTGATGGTTGGATTCGGATGCGATACCATTCCAATTTTACCATACAACCACAATACCTGAATTGGGTAAGGCTTAGCCAGAAATTTATATGCATTAGTATTAGTTCCCTCACGGGAGAGGTTTGAGCTGAGGCTACCTCTCAATGTTGTCCACCTATGTAGTGCCCAAGATGATAGATGGTCATGGTTGGGAGGCCATACTCATAGGAGAGGTGCTTATACTAGGGTGTGTAAAGGAAAGGTTATGTTTGATTATCTGCATACTAAGTATGATGATTCAGGGTTATCCCTGACAGATGTATCGAATCTTGTGGTGAAAGTGTACCACCTCTGCATAGTGTCAAACTATTCGAATACCCGCGTCCGTGGTTATGAATAGTTGGAGTGGCCATACTGTTTTGTTGTCAGATGTTTTCAAAATGACTTATGAGATGACTAATGAATCTTGACTTGACCACAAAAGGGTTGTGACTATGACACTAGCTTCCCAACTTAAGTGATTCTAGAACTTTATTTTATCTTTGTTTCTAAACTTAGCTGAGGTTTCAAACTTAACTTTACAAATAAACATAGAGTTAGCGTTTCCCACTAGCACTATCTGACTTGTTAGTGGTAGGTTACGAGTACTTAAAGAGTACTCATGGATTTTGTCCCTGGCTATTCTCATGGCCAGACTATGAAGGAAACTACCAAGATGAAGGACAGCAGGACGGCTATGATGACTAGGACTATCTTCCATCATCAGCATTGCCTGTGCTCCTGAAGATGGACCCCACGGCTACGCTTATTATTTATTTCCGCTGCTTGTTGTATTAAGACTGGATCATGAGATCCTTTATTCGTCTAAGACCTTATATTGTTTTGAAATGGATGATGTACTGTGATATCCAATCTCTCATGTCCCGCAAAAATGGTAATCCTGGGATTGCGATGTATGACATAACAGGCATCGGGGATTAAAAATCCGGGTGTGGACATACGTCCCTTTTATTCTTAGTTTATCTTTCTTTGTAATCATATATGTTTACATGTTCAATAAGAAAGTTTTATATTGGTTGCCTCAAAATTTTCTGAGAAGTTTTATATTACCATCTTATTTCTGAATGATCATGTCACAGTCGAAAAATGCTCATGTTTGTTCTGGTTTAGATTTCCGATTCTAAAATTGATACCTTCGGGTATAAATCTAAATTTTCTAGGCTATACTTTGGTTATTTATCTGATTGACGGATGCGGGCATTTTTCGAGTAGTGAATTGTTGGTACTGGAAGCCGGCTTTTGTTTCTGAGTTTAAACTGGTTGAACAATTGAGCTCCGTTGCTCGGCAAAGTTTCCGTGTTGAAGGTTGGCCGGCTCACGAAAGGGACGAGGCGGAAAGCCAGATAAACAATAAGTACAAACAAAAAACATAGGTTCTTATGTCAACATTTTAGGCATGAAAATTATAAAGTGCTAAATAGTTAAAATAAAACTTAGCACCAGCAAAAGTATCATACTACTTATTTACTACCCGAATTGTTTTCAGAATAAAACATTGTTTTTCTGATGCTCTACGATGCAGGGGGAGAAGAAGGAGCACCAGCTCACTGGAGACATCAACCTCGCCTCGATATCTTTCTGAGACGTTCAAATCCGAGATGGTTTGTTTGTCATTGGAAGCTTCACCAGTTTCTTCGGCGGGTGGAGGCGGCGTCTCTACGCAAGTGAAGAAGGGAGTTTCATAGCTGGTCAAGCCAGCTACATGGCACCCATATCCGGCACATGAGTCCATGATTGCTTTCATGTCCTGCTCCTGGCCATCTTCATCCATAGTAGAATACCCTCTAGTCACTTGCCAGATTTCCATGCTTCCATGGTGGCTCGTGACCATGGTGAGAGCGTTCTGCGTTGCGGTCCGCGCGTAGGACATGTTCCAGTCCTAGATGAGCTGGGGCATCTCCTTGGCATTGTCTCGCACTTCAAAGCTAGACATTCTATGCATGTCTGGAACCTTGAGAACTTTGCCTATATCCTCAAGGGATTGGCGGAAATCATGAAGTAAATCGCCGACTTGGGTAAGCCGGCTAGTGCGAGACTCGGCAGAGACTGAATCTAGTAAGTTCAGAGGACATGTGCATGTAATGCAAAAGGTTAGCAAATATATCCGAATTCCATAAGTCGGAAAAAGACAGAAATTCAGAAAGAAGGAGGCATATTGAAGATGACATTGTCAACTTTGGTTTTCTCTTCACGGAGACTTTGGAGTTCAGCCCGGAGTGCCTCAGTCATGTCCCTCTCTCTAAACAATTCATTGTTGATATCTGAGATTTTCTAATCCTGGGCAGCGATCCTTCAATCATGTTCGTCGGGGGCCATAGAGGAGGATTCAAGAAGCTGAGCAATGCTCTGTTCATGATCCGCCTTCAATTTATCCAGCTCCTGACGTAAATCGGTGTTCTCCACCACCAGGGTTTTCATATTTTTGGCTTCTTCAATCATGTCACCGGATTGTTTTACAAGTGTTGTAGTCAAAAAGTACAACAGTTGAATAAAAATTCCACTATGAAATAAAAGGCAAGGTTTGAGAACTGGAATGTTTACCTTCAGCCTCATCCCTTGACACTTTCAATTGAGCATTTTGAAGCCGAAGATCTCTGATCTCTCTCCGCTTGTTGCAGATATTCTTGAATAATTCCTGGTTATATGAATTAACTTTTTGTAAGTCAGAATACCCAGAGTCAGAAATCTACTAAAGACTCGAGCTAATATTTTTACTAATATCAGCACGAGCCTTGGGGGCTACACTAGTTCATTCTTTCGCATCCTAATGAAGCATAAATCTGGATTATCTATCCAACTTCATGCTTGGGGGCTAGATGATATGATATATAAAGTAAAAAGGGTAAGTTGGAATTCGACTTACATAATGTTCATGGGTGAGCTTTCTCAAGCTCATGGACACCGCAGTGCTAACCTTCTCGGCGAGGGTCGGCGGGATCACTGGTGGTGGCGAAAGCTCACCAGTTCTCAGCCTCTCGTCGCAAACATGGACTTGTTCAAGAAGTTAAGAGTACTTGATGTCCTCTACTTCTTGTGCCTCTTCCTCGGTAGTTATGTTTCGGATCTCCAGGCATTGCTGGGCTAGCCGTTGGATCCACCAGAGTAATGCCAAGCTTGGCAAGACCCAGATTGTTGAGGAGGTTTTCAGCGAAGACCTCTGCCCGAAGAGGGTTCATCCTTATCAAAACCCGAGTCACCCATGGTGACGTCAGTCTGCGATCCGAGGATCACTGGCTCTGCTTGCTGAGCCGGATCTTCTGCCACGGCCGGAGATGGAGTAATCTCTGGCACCGCAGAAGGCTGAGGGGCAGGAATCGGAGGTGCTGTGACAGGAGAGGTCAAATTCAGCTTTGACTGGCGTAGGGGCTTCGACGAACCTCCTTTCCCCTTCCTTGCCTAGCTCTGAGGAGGTAATAGAACAGAGAATGTTACACCTTGGAAAGAATTAAGACATAAAATAGAAAGACCTTGTGAGGAAAGATTACCTCTTCACAACAGGCACCTCCTTTGTGCCAATAGCAACTGTCGGAGCCTTACGCTTCCAAGGAATTATGTCTGGCAGTGGAACCAACTCTCCATCGTCCTGAGAAATCTCAGTAGGATATCCCTCGATAGGAGCAAGCTCCGACTCGGGGAGATCTGCAAGCTGAAAAAGAAGAGATATCTTAGTATTGCAAAACAATGTAAAGATGAACACATAATTCGAGTTACTTCTAGAAACTTACCGGTACCACAGGATCTTCAGCCGTATGCATGTCCAAAGACAACTCCGGGATTTTCCTCTCGATTCACTCCCTTATCAGCCACTTGATTTGAGACTCGTATTCTTTATCCGTGTAAAGCTGGGCATAGATCCGGAGGGAATCTTTCTTGGACACCATAATGGAGTGCATCAGCAAGTCTCCATGGTGTTGAAGAGGCTGGATCTGGCGTGCCACCCAACAGTGAACTAAGTCGTACCCCTTAAGGCCCTTGTGCTTCTTAAAATATTCCATCCGCCTCTTGGCAAGAAGCAGATTGTCACTGAGAGCCAGCACATCTGCGTCCCAGGACTCTTGGGGCATGGAGTTACTGTTAACAAAAGCCAGCAAAGCAGTAGCTTTGCCGGGAGCAGGTACATCCTTGTGATAGAAGAAAGTCGACAGACACTGGTTGACTGACACACTGGCCCTAATTCGAGGATACACGCGCTCTCCCCTAAAACAAAAACTAATAGTACCGGTAATGTATGGATTACCGGCCATGATGGAGTTTCTCCGGACATGTAAGTAAAAACGGAAAAGAGTAAGACTCGGCCTAATGCTGAGATAACCCTCGCACAAAGAAGCGTATGCGCTCATCTCTTAGAGAGAGTTTGGGGGAAGATGATGGAGTTGAACTCCGTAGTGATCTATAACCTCAGAAAAGAAGTCTGAGGGAGGGAAACTCAAACCTTAGTCGAGGTGGGTGCCGAAGTGTACCCGCTGGCGGGCGCGAGGGTTGGGGATGGTTTCGCCGAAGCCACTCCACCAGTCGTCGGGACAGAGGAGCCCTTCGTTCTCCACGATGCGGAGCTTGGCATTGTCAAGGATGCACGAGATCTAGACCCCGTGGTTGCTCTCCTTCTCCGCCACCGA
Organism: Avena eriantha; assembly: GCA_910589775.1. NCBI lineage: Eukaryota > Viridiplantae > Streptophyta > Magnoliopsida > Poales > Poaceae > Avena > Avena eriantha. Next base: position 29,548 of record CAJUXJ010002076.1, read on the forward strand.
AGTCATCGCTGCCGTCGCCGCCACACCGAAAGATGATGCCGAAGCCATTTCATCATGGGCCGGTGACCTAGGATGGGCGGCGCTGGAAGATTATAGGGAGGCAGAGGAGCTCTGTGTTTGTGGGAAGCGTTGGGGAGAAGGAAACGACGGCGCAGGTAATGGTGAAGAAGATGGGGAAAATAATCCTAACCACTTATATCCTCCAGCCACGCCAAGATTCGTGTAAATGCAACAGTGAACGCGCCACGCATCGTGGAATGATCTAGGTAACCCCCATGCGATGATTACGCCGCCTTCATCTCCACGCACGCATTAAAATGATGCCTCGGTTCGGCGAAAGGAGGACCCACCAACGGTCGTGCTGACAGGAATGTTTGTCAATGACGTGACTTGACCATGACTAGTGTCAGATTACATCAGAGACCAAGTTCTAGCTTAGTTTGAATTTCGAGCTGGAAACCCGAATAATGTGTTCATAGGTCCGACTCATTTGAGTCACGGATCCTATCCTTTCTCTTTTGAAATTTCAGGAACCCTTCAAGATTCTGCAAGCCGAAGATCAAGCTAGACGATGATGAATTCTGACTTTGGATCATGGAGGCTTCCGGGGGCTGCTGTTGGGGATATACTTTCCGGATATCCTCACTGTGCCCCACTTACCAGGGTGGCCCACTTCGGGTTAGAGCTTTGCTTCACGGGCAGCCTACTTAGGGAGAAGAGACGGAGTCCAGTCCTGCTACGGGAAGGCCTAGATGACTTACCGACATAGGCCCATAGTGTTACTTGTAGTTCAAGATGTACTCTGTAACTGACTCTTAGTCGTAGCCGGATAGATCTCTCATGTAAACCCCAGGCCGGATATCTATATAAGCCATCCTACGAAGATCCTTTAGGGCACCCTCACAATAGTCTACAATCTCAACTCGCAAAGGAGAAACCCTTGTAACCCATATTATGGCTCTGCCGTATTATTGGATTGCTAGCAGGAGTAGGATCCGTCCAAAGCCGGTGGATTCAAACCTGGGTAAACTTGTGTGCTCACCATCCTGGAACATCATATGTCTCACACCCCTCTCTTCCACACGCCTCGAGGACTACCTCATGGAGTACTTGTCATCAATCCGACGACAATGTGGTTTAGGAACGGAATGCACAGGCAATGCCTCTCGTGGATCCATGTGGTTTATGAAAGAAACAAATATGCAATGACTCTGGTGGATCCATGTGGTTTAGGAAAGGAACACACATGCAATGACTCTGGTGGATCCATGTGGTTTATGAAAGGAATACACATGCAATGACTCTGGTGGTGGTTCAGGAAAAGAACACACATATAATGACTCTGCTACTGGTTTAGGAAAATTACACACATGAAGTTACTCTGGTGGATCCATGTGGTTTAGGAAAGGAACACACATGCAATGACTCTAGTAGATCCATGGGGTTTAGGAAAATAACACACTTGTAATGACTCTGGTGGATCCATGTGGTTTAGGAAAGGAAGACACATGCAATGACTCTAGTGGATCCATGTGGTTTAGGAAAAGAACACACATGCAATGACTCTGGTGGATCCATGTGATTTAGGAAAGGAAAACACATGCAATGACTCTGGTGGGTCCATGTGGTTTATTAAAGGAACACACACTTGCAGTGACTCTGGTGGTATTAGGAAAAGAACACACATGCAATGACTCTGGTGGTGGTTTAGGAAAAGAACACACATGCAATCACTTTGGTGGATCAGTTTGGTTTAGGAAACAAACACAATGCAATGACTCTGGTCGATCCATGTGACTTAGGAAAAGAAGACACATGCAATGACTCTGGTGGTGGTTTAGGGAGAGAACACACATGTAATGACTCTGGTGGATCCATGTGGTTTAGGAAAGGAACACACGTGCAATGACTCTGGTGGATCCATGTGGTTTATGAAAGGAACACACATGCAATGACTCTGGTGGTATTAGGAAAGGAACACACATGCAATGACTCTGGTGGTGGTTTAGGAAAACAACACACATGCAATGACTCTGGTGGATCCATGTGGTTTAGGAAAGGAACACACAGGCAATGACTCTAGTGGTGGTTTAGGAAAATAACACACATGCAATGACTCTGGTTGTGGTTTAGGAAAAGAACACACATGTAGTGACTCGCGTGGATCAATGTGGTTTAGGAAAGGAACACACATGCAATTACTCTGGTGGATCCATGTGGTTTAGGAAAGGAACACACATGAAATGACTTTGGTGGATCCATGTGGTCACTACAAGAAAAGTTTCCTTTCGTAATGAATTGGCCCGACGGTCATCGTAGAAGGCGCGTCTTCCGCGAAGAAATTCTTGGCTCGGCCCTGGCCGATGGAAAACTTTTTTTTCCGGTTTCGTGGCCGTCTACTACGACGGATCTGCTAAAAACGTGGAGGAAGCTCGGCCAGCGCGTGGCAGAAGCAAGATTTTCGATTCCTCGTGCGATGTTGACTCACCGAAGTCTTTTGAGGCGTGTGGGTCTCGGACGTCAGTGTCTCTAGTGGACCATACTTTTTGGTCGCGCCTCCCTGATTTGAACTTGATAACATAGCTCGAGGCGTCTGCCATTTAGTCAGGCTGCTAGGTCGCACATGTCAGCCTCTCATTAGAAGGATCGTGTGTATGATGGAATTTTTTTCCTTCGCTCGCGCTACCCTTTTCTGAAGTTGATAGCGCTGCTCGATGCATCCATCGGCTAATCAACCTCCTGGGACCCACATGTCATCCTCTCATTAGAGGAAACGTGTGTATGATGGAATTTTTTCCTTCGCTGGCGCTACCCCGTTCCGAGTTGATAGCGTTGCTCGATGCATCTACCGTTTAACCAACCTCCTGAGCCCCACATATCATCCTCTCATTATAAGAAACGTGTGTATGATGGGTTTTTTCCTTCGCTCGCGCTACCCCGTTCTGAACTTGATAGTGGTGTTCGATGCATCTACCATTTAATCACAATGCTGGGCCCCACATGTCATCCTCTCATTAGAAGAAACTTGTGTATGATGGATTTTTTCCTTCGCTGGCGCTACCCTGTTTCGAGTTGATAGCGCTGCTCGACGCATCTATCGTTTCACCAACCTCCTGAGCCCCACATGTCATCCTCTCGTTAGAAGAAACATGTGTTTGATGGATTTTTTCCTTCGCTCGCGCTACCCTGTTCCGAACTTGATAGCGTTGTTCGATGCATCTACCGTTTAATCAGAATGCCGGGCCCCACTTGTCATCCTCTCATTAGAAGAAACGTGTGTATGATGGATTTTTTTCCTTCGCTGGTGCTACCCCGTCCGAGTTGATAGCGCTGCTCGACACATCTACAGTTTAACCAACCTCCTGAGCCCCACATGTCATCCTCTCATTAGAATAAACGTGTGTATGATCAATTTTTTTCCTTCACTCGCGCTACCCTGTTCCGAACTTGATAGCGATGTTCGATACATCTACCGTTTAATCACGATGGTGGGCCCCACATGTCATCCTCTCATTAAAAGAATCATGTGTATGATGGATTTTTTACCCTCTATAGCACCTTCGTGTTCCGAACTTGATAGCTTTGCTCGCTGCATCAGCCGTTTATTCAGGTGGTGGATCCCTTATGTCAGCCTCACATTAGAAAAATTGTGGGTATGACGGATTTTTTCTCCTCTAGCGCTACCCTGTTCCAAACTAGATAGCGTTGCTCGACGAATCTGCCGTTTGCTCACGCTGCTGGGTCCCCCAGTTTAGCCTCTCATTAAAAGAAACGTGTACATGCTGAACTTTTTTCTCGCTCGCGCCTCCCTATTTCGAACAGACTACATTGCTCGATGCAGCATCTGTATAAGGTCGCGCTGCTGGGTCCAACATATCAGCCTCTCTATGAATGAAACGTGCGTATGATGGACTTTTTTTCCATGTTCGCTGTTTTGACCTTGGCAACTTGCTGGGTCCCAGATGTCAACCACCTCTGTGTAGGAAACGTGTCTATGCTGGGTCCCAGCTGACAAACTCTATTTTAAAGAAACGTGTGTTTGTTGGGCTATTTTTTCGGGTCGCAGATGTCAGCCTTAGAGTAAAAAAATGCTCATAAAGGCCGAATTAAAAAGATTTTGGGCTAAACTCGAGGCGGATGCCCTATTCGTCATGGCTTATATTCCATGGGCTCACTGCTAAGTTGAATGGGCTATGGTCGGTGGCCACAAGACCACGAAAAGGCCGAATTAGAAGGTATTGGGCTATGCTTGGGGCTGATAGGGGAATTTCATGGGCTATGCTTGGGACTGATGGGTCCGACATGAAAGCTTCTTTATAAGTGCAACGTGTGTATGATGGACTTTTTTCGGCCGCGTCCACTGTTTTCACCATGGCAGTCATGTATGGTCTTATTGCTGGGGCCTTTATGTCAGCCTCTCTGGCATGTTCTGGCTTGTGGGTCCCCGATGCAGCCTTGTATGTTCTGTCTGGTGGGTCGCCGATGCGGGCCTCTCTGCACAAGTATTTAAACTTTTGTTTTCAACCCACTCTCAAAACAAACTCAAGGGATGATGCATGCTAGTGAGTCCGTGATGTCAGCCTCTCCGTAATGCAACATTGCTAGAAGAAAAAAATGTAAATCCAAGATACGATTCGAACAAAAGACCTTCAAATCAAATAAACGTAAACTGAGTGTGTTACCACTACAACAAAGATATTTATAGAATAAATATCATTAAACTTTCACTAGTACTAAAATTTATGTCTTAGCATTCTTAAAAATATTTTGGGTGTCTATGTTTATCTTTTTTAAAATATAAAAGAGCAGTGCTCCTGGCATCTCAATTTATAAAATGCCACATAATGGAGTATTTTCTTAAAAACATGGGTAGGCAGAGTTTTTTTATTTTGAGAGGTGGGGGCAATGCCCAAAAGGCCGAATTAAAAAGATTTTGGCTATTCTACATAGGCTGCTCTATGTGGGTTATACCCCTTAGGGCAGGCTCCATGGGCTTCATTCCCAAATTTTAGTGGGCTATGCTCAGCAGTCCCTTGACCCCTAAAAGGCAGAATTAATATGTTCTCGGCTAAAGAGGGGCCGAATGAGCTATGGAGTACTAGATGTCTTCTCCTGGTTAATAAAAATTGCGTTGTGATGTGCTCTTTTTGGCGAAAAGCGATAATTCTTTTTGGCATCTATTCATGTTAAAATTCAGCAGTATAGAATAAGGTAGAAAAATTATCAACAGATTCGAAGTTCATATTCAGGAGCACTTGACCAATTCAGCATCATTTCAAAAGTGACCAATTCAGCAATATAGACAATGAAATACAAATAGCAGTACAGAGAGAACCAGTTTTTGTTTCAGCTCTAAAAACCTTATCGCGCGATCAGTTTGTCATTTTCACCAATAACACTCGACCATTGCAGCAAGCAAAACTGACGATCATGTCTGATTTGAGTACCTTTTCTTCTCACATCAATGCGTGTGTGATCCCCATATGCAACCCAAAATCCTCAAGTCTCATCTAGATTGTGACACGGCCATGTACAAGGGCGACGAGCACTTGTCCGTTTCACATTGAGCAGCACATGACAGATTTAGCAGCAATTTAAAGTGACCGATTCAATGGTGGAAGAAAATGACCAAAAGAATTGACAGATTCAGCAATGCTGACATTGAAATTCAATCGATGTACAATAAAGTGGAAAAGCCGAGTTTCAAAAGGAAAGCATGACCATGCGTTTTCTCCACTCGATGTGAATAAGTACAAGTACATAGGTATTACTACAAAATATATTAGCAGTAGCTGAACTCCATACAAAATACTTAGTAGAAGTGTAGAACTACAAGCTTACAGAAAGCTAGGAACCACTACATGTCCCATCATATGTACTCGAAGAAACGAGAATGCTTCAGCGTGTCAAAGTGCTGGCCGGGCTGCACCCTTGATTTCCTACCTAGGACGTGTCTCTCGTTTCATTGTCGCCTGTCGTCCTCTAGGTCAACAGCATACATGTAAAATTCATACGACAAACCAGGAAGTTCGGGATCCTTAATTTCGTCAATTCCAATTACGAAGGGAATCTGCCACCAACATAAACTAGCTAATTAGTACAACATTACATACACTCGCAGTAGGATCATCACAAGAGGATTAATATGTGATATCTCACCTGTGAATCTTGTCCAACGATAGGTTCAGTAGTATGCCAGTAAATACATGGCTTGGACAGAAAAGACATGAGCACTTCCTGCGCGGTGTTGGCCGGCGACGGCGTAATCATTGTCTCGGGTGACCTCTTTACTACAACCTGATTGAAACTAGCTAACAAGACCAACGACCAAAACCTCACCTCGTACCTTGGTGATTTGCACGCCGCCGACCTGACCGGCCTGACGGATAGGAGCAAGTCCGTGCTATGCCCGTCAATTTGGGTGAAAAATAGCATGCCCTCCTTCCCGATGCCGATGACCTCAGCTCTAAGCGAGCCCGAGGCATGAACCGGCATAGACTGGTCCCATTTTTGGGGGTTGTATCTAGGCACTATCATCGAGTGGGCAGATATGAGGTGCTCGACGAACACTTTCTTGACGCCGGTGAACTCGCATCCCTGGCTCCGTGCAGACACATCAGCGGTAGTTGCACGTGATCTTGTAGTCGTAGACTTCCTTGTATGAGACCAAAGTCCAGCAATTGTCGTTGGGGCATCTAATACATTTTTCTCCAGCGACTTGGCGGTACAGCTCCTTGGAGCATGCGGCCAACCGGATGGTGCTGGTAGTGTCCGGACGCTAAGCTATTTTGTTGAAGACGTCGTCCCCGACATTCGTCTAGACCTTGTTCAGCCGGTTGTGCCTCGAATCGACAACCATCACGTCCGAATGATTGGGGGAAAGGGTGGATCTATGTATGACTGCTGGGATTATTTGGAGGAGAGGGGTGGCGGCCTGGAAGGATCGATGTAGCGGGTGAGATGGCGATAAAAATGTGTGAAGTGTGTGCTAGAGAAGATCCAAATGCGGCCTCTCGGAGTTGGGAATGGCTCTTAAGGAGGGGGTTTTGCTGTGCTCCTACGACTGTCTTCTGCCAGGCGTCCTGCATCGAGCAGGCCAACTAGAGTTATGGAGTAGGGAGTACTATAGGTACTCTAGACTGGCACGCTTCCATGGAGTGTTCTCTCATCACATCTCAGTTATTAGAACTGAGAGATGACTTATTTACTGCTTCCATTTTTATACTACTCCCTCAAGTTCGTATTCTAATGGCCTCAACTTTATCTAGATTCACATCAGTTAGACATAGTAGTTGTAAGTTGAGTCACTTACGTTTTTCGGTACTTCATAGTATGTACCAAAATACCAAGATGCTGAACCTCATATGAACTTTCTAGAAAGGTACCACTTTGCAAAAATTGGAAGCCTGCTAAAGTTGCTGAAACTTCTAGAAAGGCAAGAACCCACAACCTAAATTGCATCATGCTTGGTGAAATAATGACAGGTTCCCAGGTCATATTCAGCAGCATTTCAAAGTGACCGATTCAGCAATACAGACTCTGGAATTCAATAGCAGGACATCGATAATCAATTCTTGTTTCAGCACTAAAAACCTTTGTGCGGGATCAGTCGCTTTTTTCCGAACACACTCGATCATCGGAGCAAGCAAAACTGACCATCAAACCTGCTTTTCTGTGCATACTTTCTACTCACATCAATGACTGTGTGACCCACATATGCAAACCAAAATGCCCCAAGCCTAATCTAGATTGTGACAAGGCCATGTTTCAAAAGAACAGCAAGACCATCTACTGCCCTTTATCTAAAAAAGTATCAGTACGTCAGTATTAGTTCTACAAGATACTTTAGTACTATAATAAAAACAACATAACATTTGGCAGATTCACTACCATTTGAAGATTCAGCAGCATTGAATAAAACAGAAAAATATCAATAGATTCTAAACACATAATCAGCGGCACTTGACAGATTCAATAGCATTTCAATGTGACCGATTTAGCAGTACATATAATGACCAAAAGTATTGAAAGATTTAACAATGCAGACACTAAAATCCAATAGATGTAGAAAGTCCATAATTCAAAAGGACAGAGAGAACATATTCTGGATGGCTCTTTAAAAGAGGTTTTTTCTTTTCTTCTCCTGTACAAAGCGGCTGCATCGAGGATGCCAGCTAAGCGTGAATGCGTGTAAAACGTGCCCCTGTGCAATAAATTAAACATGTCACTTCCTATTGTAGTACTTTATCTTCACATCAGCTTCTGTTTTCATACTGGTATTAGGGCATCACCTATGGTGGCATAATTTGTCTATAATTTGGGAGGTTTTAAGAAAAAGATTTATGTACTACTAAATTCCTTGTTAGCCTAAAAAGTATTTGGAAAATTTTAAGAGCAATCTATCTATCGTGCTTACTTGTAGTTAAAATTTGACAGGATTGGTGGGAGTACGGTTTACATCGAAGACCTCAAAAAAGAGAAAATTACATAGAGGTCCATAAACTTAGCACAAAGGGCCCTAAAGTTAAGCAAGGAAAAGGACTCGGGTGCTTCTCGAGAGAGAAATTGAGCCATACCCTTCGTACTACTATATTTGCTACACACAAACACACAAAACGCTCCTCACACTTTCGAACCAGTGCGTTGGGGGTGTGCTTGGTGCTTCCTCTTTGCTGGGTGTGAAATGGAACACCAATGCAGGTCGACGCACGTGGGTAGCGCCACGTTGTAGACGAGAGATCAGCAGGGTGTGTCTGGATGGTGATGAGGCAGGAAAGGAGAGAGAAAACACAATTTGTTTTGCGTGCATATATATAGTAAAGGTCCCGAAATTTTTATAATAGGTTCAACTTCTTGCTAAGATTCTACATCTTTAAAACTTAACGAAATTATATTAGGTCAAACTTGAGATAGAAGTAAGCGTGTGATAGATAGCTCTTGGATTAGTTGTCTTGTCGAAGGTAGGTGTGAGTTTCCAACTACCAGGAAAGAACATTCTCAATTTTCCCATGTTTTGTGAAATTTTAAACTTCCTAGCTAACTCTACCAACTTGAATGAGACTCTATGCCAATTTATCGAAATTAGGTCAAATTTGAACTACAAGTAAATTATAAATTGCTTTGAAAGTTTTAGGAAAAAGCTTTCGGTGGTTTTTGATGTACTGAATTCCTAGTTAGAGCTTCAAAAAGTTTGTTGGGACATTTGAAGAGGAATCTATCTATCACGCTTACTAGTAGTTAAAATTTGATATGGACGGTGGGAGAAAGTACGATTTGCATCGAAGACCCAAAAAAAATTACATAGAGGTCCATAAATTTAGCATAAAGGGCTCTAAAGTTAAGCAAGGAAAAGCAGTCTGGTCCTTTTTGAGAGAGCAACTTAGCCATATACCCTTCGTACTAGTGTACTTGCTTCACACACACACAAATACTCACCTCACACTTTCAAACGAGCGTGTTGGGGTGTGCTTGGTGCTTCCTCTTCGCCTGGGTGTGAAACATAACGACTAGGCAGATCGACACACGTGGGCACCACCACGTTGTGTACGATGGAGAGGTCAGCCGGTCGGGGTGTGTGTGGATGGTGAAGAGGCAGTGTGAACGAGAGAGAAAACACAACTTGTTTTGCGTGCATATCTTATCTTACCACTATATAGTGTATGAATAACTTTGAATGTTGACTGTTGGATCAAGACTCGCAAAACCCAGTGTTTCTAGCCATTGGATCTTCTTTTCCATTCTAGCTTCTAGAAGAATCTGTTGATAGTCTTCGACATAATAAATGCTATGCACAAACCTCAAAACACACATCTCCATGATACTAGAAGATTCTCCCTTGTTTCTCTAGACCATGTTATCAAAAATTTCATGTGTTAGGTAGCTAAATAATCTTTGATTTCTACATGATGATACAAAGTACAAGGACCAAATATACACACATACTTTATAGATGTTGATCAAATTTATATTTTTTTGTGCTTTGCCAATTATAATTATATATAGTGATGATGATATGTCATACGTCTACTATACGAGTCTCACATGCAACTTACTAGTAGCTAATAATCGTTGACTTCTACATGATCTTACCACTATATAGTGTACAAACAACATAGAATATTGACCGTTGGATCAAGACTCATGACCCAAAATTTCCGGTCGTTGGATCTTCTTTTCCATTCTAGCACCTTGAAGATTCTATTGATAGTCTTCATTACAAACCACCATATAGTGTACGAATAACTTTGAATGTTGACCGTTGGATCAAGACTCACGAATCCCAGCTTTTCGAGCCGTTGGATCTTATTTTCCATCCTATCATATAGAAGATTCTACTGATAGTCTTGGGCATAATGAATGATATGCACAACCTTAAAACACACTTCTCCATCATACTAGAATCTTCTCCCTTGTTTCTCTAGACCATGTTATCAAAAATTTCATGTGTTAGGTAGCTAATAATCTTTTACTTCTACATGATGATACAAAGTACAATGACCAAATATATACACCCATACTTTATAGATGTTCATCAAATTTATATTTTTTTTATGCTTTACCAATTATAATTGTATATAGATATGGCATGCGTCTACTATCCGAGTATCACATGCAAGGCACGTGCAACTTACTAGTATATAGTAAAGGTCCTAAAATTTTGACAAGAGGTTCAACTTCTTGCTAAGACTCTACATATTGACAACTTACTGAAATTAGGTCAAACTTTAGCTACAACTAAGGGTGATAGATGGTGGGTGCATCTTCTTTTACGAAACGATGTTGTCTGTGCGAGCATCCAACTATTAGAAAAGAACATTCTTGATTTTCCCATGTTTTGTGAATTTTAAAAATTCCTAGCTAACTCTGTCGACTTGAATGAGACTATGTGCTTTTGAAATTACATGTAGAGGTCCATAAATTTAGCACAAAGGGCCCTAAAGTTAAGCAAGGAAAAGCAGGTGGGTCCTTCTCGAGCGAAAACTGAGCCATACCCTTCATACTACTGTACTTGCTTCACACAAAAAATGCTCCTTACACCTTCGAACCAATGTTACAGGGGATGTGCTTGGTGCTTCCTCTGCGTAGGGTGTGAAATGGAATGACAAGGTAGGTCGACGCATGTGGGCAGCGCCACATTGTGGACGAGGGAGTGATTAGCCGGCACGGGTGTGTGTGGATGGTGATGAGGTAGTGAAGAAGGAGAGAGAAAACATAATTTGTTTGCGTGCATATATATATATAGTAAATAAAAGGTCCTGAAATTTTGACAACACGTTCAACTTCTTTCTAAGAAATTGCATCTTGACAACTTAAGGAAATTAGGTCAAATTTGATCTACAAGTTAGCGTGATAGATTGCTCTTGGATTCATTATTTTTTCGAAGGTAGATGGGTGCATATTCTTTTAGTAAACAATGTTGTCGGTGTGAGTTTGCCAACTTTCAGGAAATAACATTCTCGATATTCCCATGTTTTGCAAATTTTAAAACTTCCTAGCCAACTCTGCTACACAAGTAAGGGAGGCCGCGTTAGACTTTCAAAAAAAGCAGCGCAAGATCAGCGCAGAAGAGGACTTGAAGGTGGTGTTATGTTAGAGCAAAGATACGATGCGCTGCTAACACAAGGTACAGGGTACACTCCAATAGTAGTAAACATATGGACCTACTACTAGTAGGAGTATATGCACGCAAAACAAGTTGTGTTTTCTATCTCCTTCACTGGCTCTCACCATCCATCCTCCATCGATTTCTTCTCTGCAGCCCTGGGTGCACAGTCCGGCTTGTCTCTTCCTCATCCACAACAGGTTCAACTTCTTGCTAAGATTTTGCATCTTGATAGTTTATCCAAATTAGTTCAAACATGAGCTACAAGTAAGCGTGATAGATTGCTCTTAAATTAATTGTCCTTTTGAAGGTATATGGGTGCATCTCTTCTTGTAAAAGCAATGTAGTCGGTGTGAGTGTCCAACTACCAGGAAAGAACATTCTCAATTGATGACAACTGGTTGGGCCTCTATCTAAGATTTTGCATCTTCCTCAAAGAAAAAAAAAGATTTTGCATCTTGAAAATTTTGAACCCCTTTTGAAAACGATCACATGAAATAGGGAGAGAGGGGAAATGATATTTCTATTATCTATGGGCAACCCACAAGCTTTAGGTGCACCTTAGGCTTAAAGATAACTTTATTTTTTCTATTTTGTATAAGGTGAACCTTAGCGTATGACATATAGTAGGCCAATTTATTTTGAACGGGTAGTAGGCCATATTAAGGTGTGCTTTCTTACAGCTTTCTTACACAATGCGGGAGTAGTACGTATATTTTTTTTCTTAGAAGTATGGTAACTTCTGTCCACGTGCTGTATATGCTGAGAGAAAATATCTACGTCTATAATATTGAATGGACATATTAAGAAAATATACTTTATGGTGAATCTATTGATATTAATTTAGTACTCTAAATTTTTATATTTTTGTGAATAATCATGGTCAAACTTAAAAAAAATGTTGACTTTTGACTAATCCTTAGGCGCCTTATATTTTGGTGGAGGGAGTACTATTCAACACGAATCTAGTTGCTCTGAACCATTGGATCTAACAGCCCAACAGTCATGATTAGTGATATGGATCCAATTCAAAACTGCTCCACTATAGTAGTATAAGTAGAGATAATACAGTCTAGTGTGCTATGAACTTTTGAGGGTGGTGACATGATGGTTCTAGGACATGCATGGTGGAGTTTGCTCTAGGTACTATTCAACACAAATCCAGCTTCTCTGAACCATTGGATCAAACAGCCCAACCGACAGGATTGGTGCTATGGATCCAATTCAAAACTGCTCCACTATAATAGTAGAGATAGAGATATCTTATCTTATCTTATGACTATATAGTGTACGAATAACTTTAAATATTAACCTTAGGATCAAGACTCATGAATCCCAACATTTCCAGCCGTTGGATCTACTTTTCCATTCTAGCATCTAGAAGATTATATTGATAGTCTTCAGTATAATGAATGCTATGCACAAACCTCAAAACACACTTCTCCATCATACTAGAATCTTCTCCCTCGTAGCTAATAATCGTTAACTTCTACATGATCTTATCTTATCTTATCTTACCACTATATAGTGTATGGATAACTTTGAATGTTGACCGTTGGATCAAGCCATTGGATCTTCTTTTACATTCTAGCATCTAGAAGATTCTATTTATAGTCTTGAACACAATGAATGCACTATGCATAAACCTCTCAAAACACACTTCTCCATCATATTAGAATCTTCTCCCTCATTTCTCTAGACCATGTTACCAAAAATTTCAATTGTTAGGTAGCTAATTATATTTGACTTCTACACATGATGATACAAAGTACAAGGACCAAATATACACCCATACTTAAGAAATGTTGATCAAATTTATAATTTTTTGTGCTTTACCAATTATAATTTTATATAGTGATGATATGTCATACGTTTACTATCTTAGCCTTATTAAGGTGTGCTTTTTTACACAATGCGGGAGTAGTACATATATGTTTTTTCTTAGACATATGGTCACCTCTGTCCACGCGTTGTACATGCTGATAGAATAAAATGTTGGTAGGGGAAGAGGGGAGCAGCGAAGGGAAGTTGAAGGTGGTTCCATGTCAGAGCAAAGTTATGATGAGTTTCTGACACGAGGTACTCTTGCGGCCTTACAGTGTACTACACTATGCTAGTACTAGTAAATTTCAGGACCTATGCATGCAAAACAAATTGTGTGTTTTCTCTCTCCTTCGCTGCCTCTCACCAGCCATCCTCCCTCTCTCCTATCATTTCCCCTTGTGCACCAGCCCGGCTGATCTCTCCCTCGTCCATAGCGTGGTGTTGCGCATGTGTGCCTTGGTACGGCGGCTCTGTATCTCCGGCATGTTCGGCAGGCGCGTTGGTGTGGAGTAGGGACGAGGAGTACATAGGAATGAAACCACTTTTGTCCTTGGAGGCAAAAAAAATTCAACCTTTTTCGGTTTTCGAAATTTTCACTTGCTTCCCGAACATCGGGAGGGAAGGTTATCCAAAAGATCGGCCATTCGCAGTACTTCTTATCTTATCTTTATCTTATCTTATCTCTTACAATACCATACCATACCAATGTATATTGTACGGTTAACTTCGAACATTGACCGTTAGATCAAGACTGGCAAATCCAAACATTGTTAACCGTTGGCTCCTCTTTTTCTGTTCTTAGCATCTACAAAGATTCTACTGATAGTGTTTAGCACGATGAATGCTAGTATGCGCAAACCTCAAAACACACACTTCATTGCTCAGTTTCAGGGTCCTTATGCTAAATGCATGGACTTGGGTGCAATTTTCATTTTTATGAGGTCCTTGATGTAACTTGTACTTCCACTAACCGTGTTAACTATCAAGCACCTTGCTCCTACGAGACCTATAGTTAGATCGGTCATTCGCAGTACTTGTTATCTTATCTTTATCTTGTCTCTTATCTCTCACAATACCATATATACCACTGCATGGTGTATGGAACAATGAATGTTTGATCAAGATAGGCAAATCCAAACATTGCTAACCATTGGATCTTCTTTTCCATTCTTAGCATCTAGAAATATTCTACTTTAGCACGATGAACGCTAGTATGCGCAAACCTCAAAACAAACACTTCATTGCTAAGTTTTAGGGTCCTAGTGCTACATGCATGGACTTGGATGCAATTTTCAATTTTTATGAGGTCCACTTGTACTTGCTTAACAAAGAAAATCAGTGTGGTGCTCACTCCTGTAGCCTTACAGTGTGCTACTCCTCCTCTATGCAAGGAAAATAAATTGTATACTAATCTCTCCTTTGCTGCATCACACCCATCCTCTAGCTGATATCTCCCTTATCCATAGTGTGGCGCTATGCACGTGTGCCAAGGTACTACGGCGTCCCTGTTTTATCTTTTTTTTCGATAACTTTGCTCTGACATCGAACCGTTTTCAACACCTCTTCGCTGCAGCCCTCTCGGGCTGCCTTCTATGACCCCATAATCTTTTCTATAGTATTTTGTAATAACCTTCGTTGCAGCCCTCTCGGGCTACCTTCTCTCGGGTTTCCTACGTGTATATATTTATATATACATACCAAGTACAATATCCCTTCTCTAGTGTTGTGAGTGTTGATCCTTGTAATAACCTTCCATGCGATGTTTGGGACGAAGCAAGTGAAAAAATCAAAACCTGAAAAGTTTGATCCGCGACTACTTTTTTTCCACCGCCCTAACTCAACGCCCAAAGTTGTTCCTTCATATGCACCCCAACATAACGTAGCTGATGAACACACGATAGACAGACACAGAACCATCGTACCAATGTTAGAGTTGAAAGGGGCATCCCGTAGAAGTTCCGCTTATAGTTCATTTTGAAGTACTCCTATAGAAACTTCAAAATGAACTAGAGGTAGGACTTTCACGAGATCCTGCTTGCAACCCTAACCATGGCACATGTGCTGAGCGCCACACTCCGGACGAGGGAGAGATCAACTAGCAAGTGTGCGCGGGGGTGCCGAGTAGATATATACTTGATTACATTGTGTAAAATTTGACCAAATAAATAGAGTAACTAATACACTTGATTAATTTGTGTAAAATTAGTACTCGTACTATTGGAGGTAGAGTAAAACTTTCCAATAATGCTAATTTTCTACCAACATTCTTTATAGTATATATTTAGAGTAAATCTTGGTCAAAGAAAAAACACCCAAAACAAGGACGCCTTATTATTCCTTGGGACAAAGGTAGAGTAATACTCCTACCTACTACTCCTACTTCGCGCTCCTACTTATGCAAACAGTACTACAGTAGGACCTGTAAATAAATAATGTGTCTAGTCAAACCGACGTGATGAGACTATACTGTGCCAGGAGGTGACATGGTTAGTTTATTACAAGAAAAGAAAAAACCTCTTTCAAAGAGCCATCGCATCTTCCCCATATCTGTTTAGTTTATCCACACTCGTCGACACCGCCTGACTGCATTTGGCATCCTCTCCATCGTGCTGATCACACATTGTCCTCGCCATCTTGCCCGGTGCATCTCTCCTTCCAGACCACCACCCCTCTCCTCCAAATAAACCCAAACAGTTCTATATAGATCCGCCCTCGCCCCCAATCCTCCTCGACGCGATGGTGGATCGTCTGTACAAAACTTGGAGAGGTTCGAGGGAGAGACCGTAGTGCAGCGGCTTTAACAAGGTCAGCGACGACATCGTCAACCAAATCGCTAAGTGTCTCGATGCTAAAAGTGTCGTCCGGCTAGCCACATGCTCCAAGGAGCTACACTACCAAGTCGTCGGCGGAGAAGGTTACAGCTGCCCGAACTACAATTGCCCAGAAGTGGTCTCCTTCAACAAACTCTATGCCTACATGATCTCCTGCATCCACAGCTCGTTTATCTGCACGGAGCCCGGATGCAACTGGGTCGGAAACAAATTAACGTTGTATCTACACCTCAAATCCACCCACTCGGTCGAGGTGCCCACAGTCCTCTACATCGTCAAACAATGGGACCCGTCTAAGCTGGTGCCTGCAGGGTTCTCGAGGAGAAAAAATGTCATCGGCATCAGGAAAACAGGCATGATGTTCATCGGCCAGATTGATGGGCACAACATGGAGTTTGTCCTGTCCATTAGCCGCGTAAGGTCTGCGGCGTGGGAATTGGAGGACTACGAGGTGATGATATCATCATTGGTCGATTGTCGTGGGTTCTATCCGCTCGAGTTTGATACTGAGCCAAAGATTGGGCAGCCGCTGACAGAAGCCGTGCTTGAGGCGCTCAACCATTACCTGTCGGTAGTGGGGACTTATTCTCAAGCTACTCAATTGTTGGTCAGAGTTCCTCATGGAGTTCCGATGTTGGATCGACAACGACATTTACCCGTTGTGAGATATCACATCTTAATATTCTCCTGATGATCCTAATATGAATGTATATGTATTTTTCTAGTCCCTCTATTCTAATATTAATTACTTTATTTCTTTTAGTGGTAGATTCCTTTCGCAATTGGAGTGGTGGAAATGGCTGGAAAGGTCCGTGAATTTTACATCTATCTTGCTAAGGGTGAATAGGTGAAATCCTATTACGAGGATACACAAACAACGGTAAAACGAGAGAAGAATGCCAGGCGGGAAAGCAAGCGCTACCCGGCCACGACCTGGACACGATGAATCGTTGGCATACAGATCTTGTGGTAATTCTGACCTCTCTCCTTCTCTCATGCATGTTTGGAGTATATGATGGGACATGTAATCGTTCCTAGTTAGATTAAGGTTCTTCTAAGAGTAGTTTTATACTTCTACCGAGTATTTTGTATGGAGTTCTGCAACTGCTAATATATTTTGTAATAATTCCTATGTACTGGGAATTGTTGAGACCGAGTGCAGAATATGGCCTGTACTTCTGAATCTTTCAAAACCTACCGAATCTCTCAAGTGTGCTGATGTTGCTATTATTAAAGTATTTTGTAGAACTAATACTCCTGTAGTGGTACTTGTTTTGATCAATGGCAGTAGATTGTTTTGCTTTTCTTTTGACACATGGCCTTCTCAATCTAGATGAGGCCTGGGCTTCTTGGGTTGCATAGATGTTGGTCACACATGCATTAATGTAAGAACGAGGTATGCACACAAATGCAGAGTTAATCGTCAATCTTGCTTGCTCCAATGATGGAGTGTGTACGGAGAAAAAGGGCAAACTCATCCCTTGCCCGTTAAAAAAACAAAAAACAGGCACAATGTTGAGACTCCCACCGGCAACATTTCCTACTACGCCAAGATGCACCCATATACCAAATTAATGTAGGAACGGTACATTTACTATGATGTCGATATGGCCATGACCTTTTTTGGTCATCAGGGTTGAAACCTAATAATATTAATACATGGTGGGAAAATATGGTGTGGCTGGTTTCCAGAAGTTGTCAAATCCCATGGTTATCAGTTTCCTAGCAGGTTATACACATGACGTGATAGGATGCATGTTTTTCTGTTTTTCTGTTTTTCTTCATTGCATGTGATTGTTTCAAAATGGGTTCAAAATTGTCAAGATACAAATTCTTAGCACGAAGTTGAATTTGTCAAAAATCGCGATTGTTTTCGGTATATTAACTACCTGATGCATACCACGAAAATCTTTTTGTAGAACTTTGATAGAAATCTACCATTTTCTAGAGCTTCTAGTTCAAATATGACATGATTTTGTTAATAGAGACATAAAGTCATTTGAGTGGTCCAAGTTAGCTCGGAAGCTTTGAAAACTCATAAAACTTGGGAATCATACATAAACCATTGTCCACTATATCCGGAAACTTGGCTTGTGGCATTCAAAACCAGGTTCTCTGTACTTTCTGTGCATAGTATATTCATGGTGCTAGAGGCCAACAATAATGGGATGTTCTATATGTTAGACATGACATAATCAAATGTACTAAAAGATATCCAATGGTCAACAATGTCGGTGTCGGGTTTTGCCAATCTATATCCAACTGCTGATGTTCGAAGTTATTCATATACTATAGAGTGGTATGGAAATTGTGAAGCAACATAGTCGTTTTTTGTTTTGAAAAGAAGTGTCAAGCACTATATAGTGGTTTGGAAATTGTATCATGTGCCTTTTACTAGTATGGATATGGATGATCAGTTGATGTGACTCTCGGCTTTGATTTCCTAGACAGATAGGTTAAGGTCTACTACCTTTTTCTATTACTAGATGGATGCTAGCCAAATCCAAAATCTAAATCAAGCGGCAAAATCAGCCACTGACCTTGAAGCATTTCCCGCCCCGCCGATTCAAAACCTTTGAGCCAAAATATCCCACTGGATAGTACAATTTGTCTATTATTATTAGCTAGACGTGGGCCAAAATAAAATCTCAATCGAGCAGCAATATCACACACCGACCTTGAAGCATTTCGTGCCCCTCTGTTTCAAAAAAATTATCTTTAAATTTCCTATTCTACCCATTGTTCAGACGATACATGGGCATGCTCAAGTCAGTACCTCGGGGGCACGATCGTAATTATATTGATATTCACCTATACTATGGTCCCGATTCGCATAGTTTTTCCCGCTGGCCCTCCCAAAAATCCCAAGCTCCTCTGTCGCCTCCATGGCCATAGCGCGCACTGGCTTGATCTCTGGTCTCGTGCGCCGCCGCAGAGCCACTTCACCGACGCTCACCCACCGGATCTAGTTCACCAGGTCTCTCTGCCACTGCACTAGAGTTGTGATCTCATTCACCATGCTGATGGCGTCATCGACCGCCCAAGCTCTGCTTCCTCGCTGCCGATGGCGTCATAAACTGCCCAAGCTCTGCTTCCTCGCCGCCAAAAGCTACCCAACCGTACCGGATCCGCTTCACCGGTGTCCCCCTGACGTGATCTAGTTCAAGGATTTCAATGTCCAATGCTCCAGACCAGCTGCACGGCCGTCGTTATTCACTGCACCGGATCAGCCTCAGCGACGCTCTCGTCCACCGTGTTCAAGCCAGCATCGACCGCCAAGTATCTGCTTCCCCGACGCCAACAGCCACCAGAACTGCAGCACCCTTGGTGACCTGGACATCACTCGCATGGTACCGACGATGCTTAGATGCCTCTCCGACCAAGGTTAACCTAATCTCCTACCAGTTTTTGTTTTGTCAGCAGTATAGCAGGTTCAAGACTATCGCAGTGAACTGGATTTTTGTAATCGTGCTAGTACATACAAGTCACTAGGCACGCCTGTTCTTCGTGCTAGTACATGCAAGGTCATTAGCCATGTTGGTTTGCATTCGCTGCTCTACAAATTTCAAGTCATGCACATGTTCTTAGCTACTCCATACAACAGTAATTGTCTGCTACTGTGTAATTCTTGTAAAATCTGTAGTTAGTGGAAAATATTAGTGTGGATTCCTTGTTCTACAGTTGCTGAATCTATCTGGTTCATTCTGAGATCAGTTCCTGCTATTATTTCCTCCTTCACATCATTCTGCTATCCTGTAGTAGCCGTTTAAACTATTCATACTAATTAGATTATAATTTTGTTGTTGCCATAATGCCATCTGGCTCTTCAAAAGCTGCATCACTAACTATTTCATTTTTCTTGCATAGAGCTCAAAATGGAACAATGAACATGTTGGTTTGCATAGCCTATTCTACAGGTTCACAAGGGATGCCATTACTTCCTTATTTGATGCTGGTTCGTCCTGAGAAATGACAAAACTGTCCTCTACTATGTAGTTCACTCGTGGTTTGCATTCCTGCTCTAGAATTTCTCTTATGATGCCATTATAATATCTATCTGCTTGATTTTTATCTATGACAGTAACTACTTGCCATTGTGTAGCTCACCGCAAATTCGGAGTCACCCAACAACTCTATGCATTCCATGAGATGCCACAGCTTCCATATATATTTGCTGAAATTCTAAGAAACACTTTGTTTGATTGCTCATTTCATTCTAGGCACACTTGTCTAATGCTTGTTTGTCCTGTTCTACAGGTTCACGAGCGACACCATTATATCTCGCATCTGGTTATGGGTCTGGTACGTCCTAAGTCATGACATAACCATCCTCTACAATATATAGTTCATTCATGGTTTGCATTCCTGCTCTATAGGTTTGATACATTGCGAATGTATCTATAATTTTTGATGCTCCATGCTTGGTTTTATCCACTTTCTTGTGTTTTGTCCACAATTTGGAGTACTTTTCATATGATTTCTTGGACTAACCTATTAACAAGAGCCACAGTGCCAGCTGCCTGTTTTCTGCTACTTTTGGTTCCAGGAAAGTTAGAAAATGAATATTCTCGGAATTGGACGGGACAAAAGCCAAAGTGCCTATTTTTCCAGAAGATTCTAGGAGACAGAATACGAGACGGAGAAGAGCCAGGGGTGGCCACACCACCTGGTGGCACGGGCCAGGCCAGGCCGCGCCAGGGGGTGGTGTGGGCCCCCAGGCACCCCCTAAGTCTCCATCTTCGCCTATAAGAAGCCTTCTGACCTAAAAACTCCGGGGGGTTCGCTGTTTTTTCAGAAGGAGTTTTGCTCCGCCGCCACCATCAGATTCCATGAAACAGCACTAGAAACTCCGTTCTGGCACCCTGCCGGGACGGGGAATTGGAGGAGATCATCGCCATCATCATCAACATCCCTTCTCCACCAACCATCCATGTTTCCCCATCTATGAGTGAGTAATCCCCCGCTGTAGGTTATGGGGATGGTAGGGATTGGATGAGATCGTTCATGTAATGGAATCAAATTGTTAGGGCATGGTGCCTAGTATCTCTTATTAGTGCTTTATGACTTTGTTGCGACTTGTTGTGCTTAATCCTTATCACTAGGGCCCGAGTGTCATGATTTCAGATCTGAACATGTTATTGATTCATTATGATAGTATTGTTTTTGGTCTTATCTACAAGTTGTATACACACGTTGTTGTCCGGAACCAATGGCCCCGAAGTGCCAGAAATCAGGATAACCGGAGGGAATGGCTTTGGTGTGAGGATCACATGTGTTCATGGAGTGTTAAACCTTTGCTACGGTGCTCTATTAAAAGGGGCACCTTTATCGCCAATAGTTCCCTTGATGCCCCGCTGCAAACGGGCTGGCAAGACAAAAGATGTTGTGCAAGTTCTCATTGCGAGCACGTATGACTATATGGAACGCATGCCTAGGAGTATCTAGTACTTGGATGCTTTATCTTATTTATCTGCAATTGCCTTATGTTCTGATTGCTATGTGAATTGTCTTGTCCATGCAACGCCCGTCCATCCATCCCTATGCCTACCGCACTCGAATCCCACTGTTTACTGCTATTGTTACTGCTGTCTTTACTTTACTACTGCTGCTACTTTGCTATTCCTATTACAAAACCGTTGCTACTGATTAACTGTTGTGAGCAAGATTGTTTCCAGGTGCAGCTGAATTGACAACTCATTTGTTAAGGCTTATAAATATTCTTTGGCTCCCTTTATGTCGAATCAATAAATTGGGTTTCCCTTCCCTCGAAAATACGCGATACACCCCCTATACTTGTGGGTCATCAAGTCTATTTTTCTGGCGCCGCTGCCGAGGAGCATAGCTTTATTTATCAAGTCCACTTGGAATCACTATTGTTCAAGCTTAGTTTATTTCCGCCTTGTTTGCTTGTTTCTTTATCAAAAATACAAAAAATAAATTAGTTCCTACTCTAGTTGTTATTTTCGTTGGTCTATTATTGTCTTGCTTTATCATGCTTGTGGTCAATGGTTGGTTTCTTTGAAACTGAATCTTATTGGCGAGGTGGGTTCACGGAAGATCAAAAATACTATTATAAGGAACACCGCTTGTAACAAAAAGGAAAACACTTATGGGAACAAATTGATAAATTGTATACCATTGCTAGAAACGTGTGCTCTACTTATAATGTTACTTATTGCTTAGGTAAATCTTGTTGCTGTAGGAGGTACAAACACCTCCCTTTTCAATGTGAGTATAATGATAATGTTACCATATCTTCTTATGTTAAAGGGAATTATGACTTTTATGATGTGGAACAAACTAAGGAATTTATTTCTTCGAAGGGTGCATTTGAACTTGCTAGTTTGCTTGAAAATATTGATGATTCACCTTATAAATATGAGGTTTATGGTATACTTAAATTTTTCTTTGATAATTACAAGGATGAAAATGGCTATATTCTTGAATATATTAATAGATGCTTTCCACAAATGGAAGAGACTAACGCCTTGCAGGATCCTATGGAACAGGAAATTGATGTACCTGAAATCTCATTAGATGAAAAAGAGGAGGAAGAGTGATGAACAAAAGGAGGAAGAATGGATTAGCTACCCATGCCTACCTTCTAATGAGAGTAAGTATTTATCCCTTACATTATTTGATTGTCCCCCTTGCTTACTAAAGAAGGATGAATGTTATGTTCCTGAGGATTCTTTTGAAGATGTTTATAATAAAGCTCTAGTTCTTGTAGATCATGAAAAGCATGATTTATGTGATAGTTATATTGTTGAGTTTATTCATGAGGCTACTGAAAATTATTATGAGAGAGGAAAATATGGTTGTAGAAGTTTTCATGGTATTGAAACACCTCTCTATGTGTTGAAAGTTTTGAAGTTACTCTTGTTTATCTTCCTATGCCTATCACTTTGTTCTTTGCGAATTTATTTGCATCCAAGATTCCTATGCATATGAAGTGCGTTAGACTTAAATGTGTTTTGAATTTGCTTCTTGATGCTCTCTTTTACTTCAATTCATATTTCTTATGTGAGCATCCTCTCAAACTATTATGTCTGAAGATGATAATATGTCTACTATTCTTGGGAGACCTTTTCTTAATACTGCAGGAGCTGTTATTAATTGTAATGAAGGAAAGGTGACCTTCAATGTTAATGACAAGGAACATACTATCCATTTCCCCAAGAAGATTGATAGGACTTATGGTTTTGAATTCAATTGAACATGTTGAGGGCATTCAAGTTGGATAAATATATTGTCCCATACCAAGAGGAAAAATTGAAACTATTATGATTGGGACCATTGCTATCAAAGTTGAGGTATAATAATCATTAGTGGAATACAAATTTTTATCTCATATGAAATTGTTTTGGTAGCAAGACCTGATCAACCTTGTTAACAAAAGGATTTCATTGAACAAAACATTGTTTTGACGATGATTATCTCCGCTTACTTCTATTCTATCCATTTTAGTTTTTGCTTATGCCTAACTTAAAGGCGTTAAAGAAAAGTACTTATTGGGAGATAACCCAAAAGTTTTAGATGAGTCTTGGAAGTTATTACTTCAGTAATAACTGCTTCTTATCCTTTTTATTTGCTTTTTGTGCTAAGAGTAACCTCTAATGAGAGAGAAGTAATGATTGGGAAAGTTGTTGTCCTGAAACAGATTTCTATGCTTCACCGTAAATATTCGTGTAAAATCTCTAAACGTCTTTTTGAGGCTTGAATTTTTGTGCTTCTGCCCCAGGTTGTTATCTAACTTTCGTTAGTTTAACACTTTTTGATTTGAGCAACAGAAGGTCTTCGAAAAAATTCGTCTTTACCTGCTGGTCTGTTTTGACAAGTTTCTGCAATTTTCAGCATTTGCTTCTTGTTCGTTCCTTTTTGAGTTCTTTTTGGAAATTGAGCTTTTTGAGGGAAGTGCTACAGTACCTAGTGTTTTAATGGAAGTTTTATTTGTGTTAGAACTGAACCTTAAGACTTATTATCTTGAGTGCACTAATGTTGGTAATAAAGATTGTGTGAAGTTTTGGATGAAGGAAAAATTCCAGGTGTATGGAAGGAATGAGTAATGAGATGACGGATGGACTAAAGCTCACTTGGGGATGCCACTCGTGTCATCCCAAGAAATATACAAGAAGTACAAGAGTCAAAGCTTGGGGATTCCCAAGGCATCCCCTTCTTCATCAATAAAAATCTCAGGTTTCTTCCAACCACTTCATTTTTATTGTTTCATGCACAATTGTGTTGTTCTTGGAGCGTCTTATTTTTTGTTTTACGTTTTTGTTTTTGTTTTCTTGGTTTGCTTAGTTTGTTGAATAAATTGATTGGACCCTCTCTTTCATACATTGGTTTTCAAATAGTTTGGTTTGGATTGGAAAAGAGTAGGAAAGTTCATGCTTAAGTGGTGAAGAGAGCTTGTTTTTGACTGTGGCCTATGCTTTGTCATGCCATGTTTGATATTGTTTTGTCTTTATGCTTAGTATTCTTTGATGTAGCATGACTTGTTATAAACAATTGAGATTGGTTAATGTGCCTTGGATGAATCATGCGTTGTTTTAGCATATTAAAGCATAGTATTGTGGTATTCTCCTTTGATGCTTTATTTGGGTTGACTTGGCGCATGCTCACACCATATTATGACTATCTCAAGTCACCATAGCCTTTATGATCCTTTAGTTTTCAACTTGTAGTATCACTTTATGCTTTGATCAATGATGTTTTGTCGCTCTACATGATTATGGCCATTATTGCTCTCTTAGTTTGTCGCTCTCAGTCTTTTGCTAGCCTCCACAACCAAGTATGAGTTCCCCTCATGCATCCAACACCCTAAACCAAGTTATTCCAAAGAGTCCACCATACCTACCTACTAGCATATGCTATTCCAAGTATATTCTTGTTTTTGTTTACCTTCCAAATTAAACTTGTTATGAGAAAACTAGTGGTTAAAGCTCTCATGATCTTGATGGCACACTTTACTTTTCTTGCCCTTAATAAACTTGAACCTTTGTGTCGTCTATGTTGTATATGCTTGCACTTATTTGTTGGGAATTAGCAGAACCATGTTGTCATGGGGAACGCTTTCAACATTGCATTTGGTACTTGTACCTAGTTGATATCATGCTCTTTTGTATATGGATGTCGTCGGTGTGAAATGAAAGGGGAGCTTGTAAGTCCATGGAGTTATGTATATGTGTTAGAGAAACGCCTGGGCCGCTGGTCTAATCCATGCTGACATGGTGGAAACCTGCAGCGTAACCATAATGAGCTGTATATGAAGCATTCTTCTTATAAAAAAAGAGAGTCCTATATTGAGAAAAAAAGAGAAAAAGAAAAAAAAGATATTATGAAAAGTGGAAAGAGAGAAAAAAGCACCATATTTCCATGGTAAATAAGAAGATTGCTGAGATGCTCGTTGTCTTCTTGCCTTGTCATTTTGATATGGGAATTCTTCCGTATCATCGGGCAAGGGGTACCACGTTGGCATTTCTCTATGATACACATGTACTTACGATGACAAGAACTTACCTGTGACTAAACTTGAGTAGCATGAGGAGCGACCCTCGTGTACAAGGGACATGAGATTTCCAACTTGTACTTCGTCAAGCATGTACACCATAATTTGTTCACTTTAACCTTAATCACTTCAAGATGCTTATGATAGGGGCAATGAGAGCTGAAAGCTATAAGTACCATAATTTTTGGAAGCTCTTTATGAGACTTGAATCCCTACTTCCTTGTTTGAAGGCCCTTCTTCCACTATATATATTGAGTATCCACCTTCTAACTTTATGCACTTACTTTGAGAGCATAGTGGCCATTCTTAGTTCTATGTGCATTGTCCCAAGACTTGTTGATTGATGCATACCTTGATATTGCTTGTTTTAAACTATTTGTATCTAGTCATTCTTGTGAACTTTGAAGGTGTCCTATGCATTTATGTTTGCTACTCTGTGAGGGACAAGCTGAATGCCACTATGCTATGTTTTCTTTATGAGAAACAAACAAACGTCTTGCAAAGCATTGTTATTCATGAATCTTTTCTTTGTGCCTTTTTATGTTGCAACATAGTTGCTATGTCTTATTCCTAGAACTTTGTCTTTCGTGTTATGATTGAAGTACTATGATCCCAGCTTTGAATGTTTTACAAATACTTTGATCAATTTTATGATGGTGCATGTCACCTCAAAAATTATTCTTTCTTTTTATAACTTAGCTACTCAAGGACGAGCAGGAGTTAAGCTTGAGGATGTTGATACATTGCAAATGTATCTATAATTTTTGATGCTCCATGCTTGGTTTTATCCACTTTCTTGCGTTTTGTCCACAGTTTGGAGTACTTTTCATATGATTTCTTGGACTAACCTATTATCAAGAGCCACAGTGCCAGCTGCCTATTTTTCTGCTGTTTTTGGTTCTAGGAAAGTCAGAAAATGAATATTCTCGGAATTGGACGGGACAAAAGCCAAAGTGCCTATTTTTCCAGAAGACTCCAGGAGCCAGAATATGAGACGGAGAAGAGCCAGGGGGTCGCGACACCACCTGGTGGCGCGGGCCAGGCCAGGCCGCGCTAGGGGGTGGTGTGGGTCTCCCAGGCACCCCTCGGTCTCCCTCTTCGCCTATAAGAAGCCTTCTAACCTAAAAACTCCGTGGGGTTCGACGTTTTTCTAGAAGGAGTTATGCTCCGCCGCCACCATCAGATTCCACGAAACAACACCAGCAACTCTGTTCAGGCACCCTGCCGGGACGGGGAATTGGAGGAGATCATCGCCACCATCATCACCATCGCTTCTCCATCGACCATCCATGTTCCCCCCATCTATGAGTGAGTAATCCCCCGCTGTAGGCTATGGGGATGGTAGGGATTGGATGAGATCGTTCATCTAATGGCATCGGATTGTTAGGGCATGGTGCCTAGTATCTCTTATTAGTGCTTTATGACTTTGTTGTGACTTGTTGTGCTTAATGCTTGTCACTAGGGCCTGAGTGCCATGATTTCAGATCTGAACGTGTTATTGATTCATTATGATTGTATTGTTTTTGGTCTTATCCACAAGTTGTATACACACGTTGTTGTCCGGAACCAATGGCCCCGAAGTGATAGAAATAGGGATAACCGGAGGGAATAGCTTTGATGTGAGGATCAGATGTTTTCACGGAGTGTTAAACCTTTGCTCCGGTGCTCTATTAAAAGGAGCACCTTAATTGCCTGTAGTTCCCTTGAGGCCCCGTTGCAAACGGGCTGGCAGGACAAAAGATGTTGTGCAAGTTCTCATTGCGAGCAAGTATGACTATATATGGAACGCGTGCCTAGGATTATCTAGTACTTGGATGCTTTATCTTATTTATCTGCAATTTCCCTATGTTCTTATTGCTATGTGAATTGTCTTGTCCATGCAACGCCCGTCCATCCATCCGTATGCCTACCGCACTCGAATCCCACTGTTTGCTGCTATTGTTACTGCTGTCTTTACTTTACTACTGCTGCTACTTTGTTATTCCTATTACAAAACTGTTGCTACTGATAAACTGCTGTGAGCAAGATTGTTTCGAGGTGCAGCTGAATTGGCAACTCAGTTGTTAGGGCTTATAAATATTCTTTGGCTCCCCTTGTGTCGAATCAATAAATTGGGTTTCACTTCCCTCAAAAATACTGCGATACACCCCCTATACTTGTGGGTCATCAAGGTTGTCGTATGATGTGGTTATAATTTCTATCTGGTTCCTTCTTCGCTATGACAGTAATTGCATGCCATTTTGTGGCTCAGTGCCAATTCCGAGTAACCCAACGTCTCTTGCATTTTAGGGTATAGAACTGCTTCCATATATATTTGTTCAAAATGACCTAGCTAGTTTATATCTACTGAAATTCTAAGCCACACACACACATTTTTTGATTGCTCGTTTCACGGTAGTCACACTTGTTTAATGCATGCTTGCTTGTCATGTTTGTTTCACGTGTTGGTCAATAATTGAACCATTGACCAGTTGGTCAATACTTGATTACTCCAGTTCATATCTCCTGTTATATCAGTCAAATGAGTAGTTTGTCTTGTTTGATGTATTAACTTGTTATTACTTACTTTTAGACTGCAATTATTGCTTGCCCCACCAAAAAGGGGGCTGCAACATCATGTCTCCTCCAATGTAGCTACCACACTGAATGGAAGATGCAGGTGATCGACTGAGAAAGCATATTGAGGACTCTGCTATCAACTTGATTGTCAACGGAAATGCCGATTTTTCTTTCCCCTGACTTGATAATATGTAATAATTTTATGAAGTTTGCAGCTGATGTAATATCTAGATAACTCGCGTAGGCTATGTCGGCATTTATTTGACGTCGTCCACACATTGTGGTAGTCGTTACAGTAACTACGCCAGGCAGGTCGATTAGGGAACATTACTGTGTTGTATTCGACCGACAACGAACAGTGAAAAAATGCTAGATTATTATACATGTTTTATGATATTGGCAGGGGCTTCAGAATTGACGAAACTATAAAAGGCAGTAAACGTAACGGGCCAATGCGCATATGGTAACAAGCCGTAAATGTAACAGGCCGTAACAGAAACGGGTCGTTACTGAAGCAGGCCGTAACA
Source organism: Avena eriantha (assembly GCA_910589775.1). NCBI lineage: Eukaryota > Viridiplantae > Streptophyta > Magnoliopsida > Poales > Poaceae > Avena > Avena eriantha. The sequence goes on from CAJUXJ010002076.1 coordinate 58,402, forward strand.
GTAGCAGGCCAGAACATAAACATCCCATTACAGTAACAGGTAAGAAACTGCACAAATCGCAAAACAGTAATAGGTCAAAACGGTAGCGGGCCATAATAGTAAATGGCCACAACAGTGACGAGCCTGAACAGTACGGGCCGATAAATTCCCGGACGAGGATAGTAACAGGACGACAAATTTACCAGGCTAGAATAGTAAAGGGCCTTTTGTGGGCCTAAATAGCTAAAGACCAGAATAGTAAAAGGCTAGAACAGTAACAGGCCAGAACAGTAACTGACCATCTCAGAGAAGGGCCATCAGTAGGCAGTCGACGATGGGCTACGATAACAGTGATGGGCTGATCGCATGCCTTATGTTTACAGGAGCGACTTGCCGTACGATACTAATGGGTCGCATAGTGTTGGACCAACATGGGCCATATGTAAGCCGAAACAGAATCAGGCCTGAAAGTTCGCAGGCTGCTGCTGGCTACATTTTTGGGCCCATTTCAAACAGTACAGGACAAAATAGTAACGGGCAATCTTCTTATTGGGCTCCCCTTATGGGCCGGCCCAGTTAGTATTTAGCAAGCCTTGGCTGGGCATGGCTTCTACCATAGTTTTAATGGCCGTTTACGGCGGTAACCGGCCGCTAACGGCAGCTGCCACCTGGCAGTTCGCATGACGTCAGCAGTCGGCGCGGCTAGCAAACCGATCTACGATGGAACAAGTTTTCGTGGCTGAACGGTGCGATCCGCCACGGTTAAAAAAACCATGGTTAATTCATTTGTGACGGGGATTTTACCACGAAGGCCATCCGTCGCGGAAGAGTCTTTGGCCACGAAAAACGAGCCTTCAACCACTAAAATCGTCTGTTGTAAAATCCAACTTTTCTTGTAGTGGTTTAGGAAAAGAACACACATGCAATGACTCTGGTGGTAGTTTAGGAATAGAACACACATATAGTGACTCTGGTGGATAAATGTGGTTTAGGAAAGGAACAAACATGCAATTAATCTGGTGGATCTATGTGGTTTAGGAACGGAACACACATGCAATGACTCTACTGGTGGTTTCGGAAAAGAACACACATGCAACGAATCTTGTGGTGGTTTATGAAAGGAACACTCATGCAATCACTCTGGTGGTGGTTTAGAAAGAGAACACAAATACAATGATTCTGGTACTGGTTTACGAAAATTACACACATGAAATAAGTCTGGCGGATCCATATGGTTTAGGGAGGAACACACATGTAATGACCCTAGTGAATCCATGTGGTTTAGGAAAAGAACACACTTGTAATGACTGCGGTGGATCCATGTAGTTTAGGAAAGGAACACACATCCAATGACTCTGGTGGATCCATGTGGTTTCTCAAAGGAACACACATGCAATGACTCTGGTGGTGGTTTAGGAAAAGAACACACATGCAATGCCACTAGTGTTGGTGAAAGAAAATAACACAAATGCAATGACTTTGGTGGATCCATGTGGTTTAGGAAAGGAACACACATGCAATGACACTGGTGGATCCATGTGGTGTAGGAAAAGAACACACTTGCAATGACTCTGGTGGATCCATGTGGTTTAGGAAAGGAAGACACATGCAATGACTCCCGTCGATCCATATGGTTTAGGAAAGGAACACACATGCACTGACTCTGGTGAATCCATGTGGTTTAGGAAAATAAGACACATGCAATGACTCTGGTGGTGGTTTAGGAAACGAAGACACATGCAATGACTTTGGTGGTGGTTTAGGAAAAGAACAAACATGCAATTACTCTAGTGGTGGTTGAGGAAAAGAACACACATGCAATGAATTTGGTGGATCCATGTGGTTTTGGAAAGGAATACACATACAATGACTCTGGTGGATCCATGTGGTTTATGAAAGGAACACACATGCAATGAATCTGGTGGTATTAGAAAAAGAACACACATGCAATGACTCTTGTGGTGGTTTAGGAAAAGAACACACATGCAATCACTCTGGTGGATCAGTGTGGTTTAGGAAAGGAATACAATGGAATCACTCTGGTGGATCCATGTGGTTTAGGAAAAGAAAAAACATGCAATGACTCTGGTGGTGGTTTAGGGAAAGAACACACATGCAATTACTCTAGTGGATCCATGTGGTTTAGGAAAGGAACACACATGCAATGACTCTGGTGGATCCATGTGGTTTATGAAAGGAACACACATGCAATGACTCTGGTGGTATTAGGAAAGGAACACACATGCAATGACTCTGGTGGTATTAGGAAAGGAACACACATGCAATGACTCTGGTGGTGGTTTAGGCAAAGAACACACATGCAATGACTCTGGTGGATTCATGTTGTTTAGGAAAGGAACACACATGCAATGACTCTAGTGGTGGTTTAGGAAAAGAATACACATGCAATGCCTCTGATGGTGGTTCCGGAAAAGAACACACATATAGTGACTCTGGTGGATCAATGTGGTTTAGGAAAGGAACAAACATGCAATTAATCTGGTGGATCCATGTGGTTTTGGAACGGAACACACATGCAATGACTCTACTGGTGGTTTCGGAAAAGAACACACATGCAATGACTGTGGTGGTGGTTTAGGAAAAGAAAACACATGCAAGGACTCTTGTGGATCAATGTGGTTTACGAAAGAAACACACATGTAATGACTCTGGTGGCTCCATGTGGTTTAGGAAAGGAACGCACATCCAATGACTCTGATGGATCCATGTGGTTTATGAAAGTAACACACATGCAACAACTCTGGTGGTGGTTTAGGAAAAGAACACACATGCAATGACTCTGGTCCTGGTTTAGGAAAATAACAAACATACAATTACTCTGGTGGATCCATGTGGTTTAGGAAAGGAACACACATGCAATGACTAGTGGATCAATGTGGTTTAGGAAATGAACACACATGCAATAACTCTGGTGGATCGATGTGGTTTAGGAAAGGAACATACATGCAATGACTCTAGTGGTGGTTTAGCAAATGAACACACATGCAATGACTTTGCTGGATCAATGCAGTTTAGGAATGGAACACATATGCAAGGACTCTGTTGGTGGTTCAAGAAAAGAACACACATGCAATGACTCTGGTGGTGGTTTAGGAAAATAACACACATGAAGTGACTATGGTGGATCAATGTGGTTTAGGAAAGGAACACACATGCCATGACTCTTGTGGATCCATGTGCTTTATGAAAGGAACACACATGCAACGTCTCTTGTGGTGGTTTAGGAAAAGCACACACATGCAATGACTCTGGTGCTGGATTAGGAAAATAACACAGATGCAATGACTTTGGTGGATCGATGTGGTTTAGGAAAGGGACACACATGCAATGACTCTAGTTGATCCATGTGGTTTAGGAAAATAACACACTTGCAATGACTCTGATGGATCCATATGGTTTAGAAAAGGATCACACATTCAATGACTCTCGTAGATCCATATGGTTTTGGAGAGGAATACACATGCAATGACTCTGGTGGATCCATGTGGTTTACGAAAGGAACACACATGCAATGACTCTAGTCGTATTAGAAAAAGAACACACATGCAATGACTCTTGTGGTGGTTTAGGAAAAAAGAACACACATGCAATCACTCTGGTGGATGAGTGTGGTTTAGGAAAGGAATACAATGCAATCACTCTGGTGGATCCATGTGGTTTAGGAAAAGAAAACACATGCAATGACTCTGGTGGTGGTTTAGGGAAAGAACACACATGCAATTACTCTGGTGGATCCATGTGGTTTAGGAAAGGAACACACATGCAATGACTCTGGTGGATCCATGTAGTTTATGAAAGGAACACACATGCAATGACTCTGGTGGTGGTTTAGGAAAAGAACACACATGCAATGACTCTGGTGGATTCATGTGGTTTAGGAAAGGAACACACATGCCATGACTCTAGTGGTGGTTTAGGAACAGAATACACATGCAGTGCCTCTGGTGGTGGTTCCGGAAAAGAACACACATACAGTGACTCTGGTGGATCAATGTGGTTTAGGAAAGGAACAAACATGCAATTAATCTGGTGGATCCATGTGGTTTAGGAACGGAACACACGTGCAATGACTCTACTGGTGGTTTCGGAAAAGAACACACATGCAATGACTCTGGTGGTGGTTTAGGAAAAGAAAACACATGCAAGGACTCTTGTGGATCAATGTGGTTTAGGAAAGAAACACACATGTAATGACTCTGGTGGCTCCATGTGGTTTAGGAAAGGAACGCACATCCAATGACTCTGATGGATCCATGTGGTTTATGAAAGTAACACACATGCAATGACTCTGATGGATCCATGTGGTTTATGAAAGTAACACACATGCAACAACTCTGGTGGTGGTTTAGGAAAAGAACACACATGCAATGACTCTGGTGCTGGTTTAGGAAAATAACACACATACAATTACTCTGGTGGATCCATGTGGTTTAGGAAATGAACACACATGCAATGACTAGTGGATCAATGTGGTTTAGGAAATGAACACACATGCAATGACTCTGGTGGATCGATGTGGTTTAGGAAAGGAACATACATGCAATGACTCTAGTGGTGGTTTAGCAAATGAACACACATGCAATGACTTTGCTGGATCAATGCAGTTTAGGAATGGAACACATATGCAAGGACTCTGTTGGTGGTTCAAGAAAAGAACACACATGCAATGACTCTGGTGGTGGTTTAGGAAAATAACACACATGAAGTGACTATGGTGGATCAATGTGGTTTAGGAAAGGAACACACATGCCATGACTCTTGTGGATCCATGTGCTTTATGAAAGGAACACACATGCAACGTCTCTTGTGGTGGTTTAGGAAAAGCACACACATGCAATGACTCTGGTGCTGGATTAGGAAAATAACACAGATGCAATGACTTTGGTGGATCGATGTGGTTTAGGAAAGGGACACACATGCAATGACTCTAGTTGATCCATGTGGTTTAGGAAAATAACACACTTGCAATGACTCTGATGGATCCATATGGTTTAGAAAAGGATCACACATTCAATGACTCTCGTAGATCCATATGGTTTTGGAGAGGAATACACATGCAATGACTCTGGTGGATCCATGTGGTTTACGAAAGGAACACACATGCAATGACTCTAGTCGTATTAGAAAAAGAACACACATGCAATGACTCTTGTGGTGGTTTAGGAAAAAAGAACACACATGCAATCACTCTGGTGGATGAGTGTGGTTTAGGAAAGGAATACAATGCAATCACTCTGGTGGATCCATGTGGTTTAGGAAAAGAAAACACATGCAATGACTCTGGTGGTGGTTTAGGGAAAGAACACACATGCAATTACTCTGGTGGATCCATGTGGTTTAGGAAAGGAACACACATGCAATGACTCTGGTGGATCCATGTAGTTTATGAAAGGAACACACATGCAATGACTCTGGTGGTATTAGGAAAGGAACACACATGCAATGACTCTGGTGGTGGTTTAGGAAAAGAACACACATGCAATGACTCTGGTGGATTCATGTGGTTTAGGAAAGGAACACACATGCCATGACTCTAGTGGTGGTTTAGGAACAGAATACACATGCAGTGCCTCTGGTGGTGGTTCCGGAAAAGAACACACATACAGTGACTCTGGTGGATCAATGTGGTTTAGGAAAGGAACAAACATGCAATTAATCTGGTGGATCCATGTGGTTTAGGAACGGAACACACGTGCAATGACTCTACTGGTGGTTTCGGAAAAGAACACACATGCAATGACTCTGGTGGTGGTTTAGGAAAAGAAAACACATGCAAGGACTCTTGTGGATCAATGTGGTTTAGGAAAGAAACACACATGTAATGACTCTGGTGGCTCCATGTGGTTTAGGAAAGGAACGCACATCCAATGACTCTGATGGATCCATGTGGTTTATGAAAGTAACACACATGCAATGACTCTGATGGATCCATGTGGTTTATGAAAGTAACACACATGCAACAACTCTGGTGGTGGTTTAGGAAAAGAACACACATGCAATGACTCTGGTGCTGGTTTAGGAAAATAACACACATACAATTACTCTGGTGGATCCATGTGGTTTAGGAAATGAACACACATGCAATGACTAGTGGATCAATGTGGTTTAGGAAATGAACACACATGCAATGACTCTGGTGGATCGATGTGGTTTAGGAAAGGAACATACATGCAATGACTCTAGTGGTGGTTTAGAAAATGAACACACATGCAATGACTTTGCTGGATCAATGCAGTTTAGGAATGGAACACATATGCAAGGACTCTGTTGGTGGTTCAAGAAAAGAACACACATGCAATGACTCTGGTGGTGGTTTAGGAAAATAACACACATGAAGTGACTATGGTGGATCAATGTGGTTTAGGAAAGGAACACACATGCCATGACTCTTGTGGATCCATGTGCTTTATGAAAGGAACACACATGCAACGTCTCTTGTGGTGGTTTAGGAAAAGCACACACATGCAATGACTCTGGTGCTGGATTAGGAAAATAACACAGATGCAATGACTTTGGTGGATCGATGTGGTTTAGGAAAGGGACACACATGCAATGACTCTAGTTGATCCATGTGGTTTAGGAAAATAACACACTTGCAATGACTCTGATGGATCCATATGGTTTAGAAAAGGATCACACATTCAATGACTCTCGTAGATCCATATGGTTTTGGAGAGGAATACACATGCAATGACTCTGGTGGATCCATGTGGTTTACGAAAGGAACACACATGCAATGACTCTAGTCGTATTAGAAAAAGAACACACATGCAATGACTCTTGTGGTGGTTTAGGAAAAAATAACACACATGCAATCACTCTGGTGGATGAGTGTGGTTTAGGAAAGGAATACAATGCAATCACTCTGGTGGATCCATGTGGTTTAGGAAAAGAAAACACATGCAATGACTCTGGTGGTGGTTTAGGGAAAGAACACACATGCAATTACTCTGGTGGATCCATGTGGTTTAGGAAAGGAACACACATGCAATGACTCTGGTGGATCCATGTAGTTTATGAAAGGAACACACATGCAATGACTCTGGTGGTATTAGGAAAGGAACACACATGCAATGACTCTGGTGGTGGTTTAGGAAAAGAACACACATGCAATGACTCTGGTGGATTCATGTGGTTTAGGAAAGGAACACACATGCCATGACTCTAGTGGTGGTTTAGGAACAGAATACACATGCAGTGCCTCTGGTGGTGGTTCCGGAAAAGAACACACATACAGTGACTCTGGTGGATCAATGTGGTTTAGGAAAGGAACAAACATGCAATTAATCTGGTGGATCCATGTGGTTTAGGAACGGAACACACGTGCAATGACTCTACTGGTGGTTTCGGAAAAGAACACACATGCAATGACTCTGGTGGTGGTTTAGGAAAAGAAAACACATGCAAGGACTCTTGTGGATCAATGTGGTTTAGGAAAGAAACACACATGTAATGACTCTGGTGGCTCCATGTGGTTTAGGAAAGGAACGCACATCCAATGACTCTGATGGATCCATGTGGTTTATGAAAGTAACACACATGCAATGACTCTGATGGATCCATGTGGTTTATGAAAGTAACACACATGCAACAACTCTGGTGGTGGTTTAGGAAAAGAACACACATGCAATGACTCTGGTGCTGGTTTAGGAAAATAACACACATACAATTACTCTGGTGGATCCATGTGGTTTAGGAAATGAACACACATGCAATGACTAGTGGATCAATGTGGTTTAGGAAATGAACACACATGCAATGACTCTGGTGGATCGATGTGGTTTAGGAAAGGAACATACATGCAATGACTCCGGTGGTGGTTTAGGAAATGAACACACATGCAATGACTTTGCTGGATCAATAAAGTTTAGGAATGGAACACATATGCAAGGACTCTGTTGGTGGTTCAAGAAAAGAACACACATGCAATGACTCTGGTGGTGGTTTAGGAAAAGAACACACATGCAGTGACTATGGTGGATCAATGTGGTTTAGGAAAGGAACACACATGCCATGACTCTTGTGGATCCATGTGCTTTATGAAAGGAACACACATGCAACGACTCTTGTGGTGGTTTAGGAAAAGCACACACATGCAATGACTCTGGTGCTGGATTAGGAAAATAACACACATGCAATGACTTTGGTGTATCGATGTGGTTTAGGAAAGGGACACACATGCAATGACTCTAGTTGATCCATGTGGTTTAGGAAAATAACACACTTGCAATGACTCTGATGGATCCATATGGTTTAGAAAAGGATCACACATTCAATGACTCTCGTGGATCCATATGGTTTTGGAGAGGAATACACATGCAATGACTCTGGTGGATCCATGTGGTTTACGAAAGGAACACACATGCAATGACTCTTGTGGTATTAGAAAAAGAACACACATGCAATGACTCTTGTGGTGGTTTAGGAAAAAAGAACACACATGCAATCACTCTGGTGGATCAGTGTGGTTTAGGAAAGGAATACAATACAATCACTCTGGTGGATCCATGTGGTTTAGGAAAAGAAAACACATCAAATGACTCTGGTGGTGGTTTAGGGAAAGAACACACATGGAATGACTCTGCTGGATCCATATGCTTTAGGAAAGGAACACACATGCAATGTGTCTAGTGGATCCATGTGGTTTATGAAAGGAACACACATGCAACGACTCTGGTGGTATTAGGAAAGGAATACACCTGCAATGACTATGGTGATGGTTTAGGAATAGAACACACATGCAAAGACTCTGGTGGATCCATGTGGTTTAGGACAGGAACACACATGCAATGACTCTAGTGGTGGTTTAGGAAAAGAACACACATGCAATGTCTCTGGTGGTGGTTCAGGAAAAGAACACACATGTAGTGACTCTGGTGGATCAATGTGGTTTAGGAAAGTAATACACATGCAATTAGTCTGGTGGATCCATGTCGTTTAGGAAAGGAACACACATGCATTGACTAGTGGATCAATGTGGTTTAGGAAATGAACACACATGCAATGACTATAGTGGATCCATGTGGTTTAGGAAAGGGACATGCATGCAATGACTCTGGTGGTGGTTTAGGAAATGAACACACTTGCAATGAATTCGTTGGATCAATGCAGTTTAGGAAAGGAACACATATGCAAGGACTCTAGTGGTGGTTCAGGAAAAGAACACACATGCAATGACTCTGGTGGTGGTTCATGAAAAGAACACACATGCAGTGACTCTGGTGGATAAATGTGGTTTAGGAAAGGAACACACATGCCATGAGTCTTGTGGATCCATGTGCTTTATGAAAGGAACACACATGCAACGACTCTTGTGGTGGTTTATTAAAAGCACACATATGCAATGACTCCGGTGCTGGATTAGAAAAATAACACACAAGCAATAACTCTAGTTGATCCATGGGTTTAGGAAAAGAACACACTTGCAATGACTCTGATGGATCCATATGGTTTAGGAAAGGAACACACATTCAATGACTCTGGTGGATTCATATAGTTTAGGAAAGTAACACACATGCAATGACTCTGCTGGATCCATGTGGTTTATGAAAGGAACACACATGCAATGAATCTGGTGGATCCATGTGGTTTAGGAAAGGAAGACACATGCAATGACTCTGGTGGTGGTTTAGGACAAGAACACACATGCAGTGACTCTAGTGGTGGTATAGGAAGAGGACACATATGCAATGACTCTGGTGGTGGTTTAAGATAAGAACTTTCATGGAGTGACTCTGGTGGTTCAATGTGGTTTAGGAAAGAAACACACATGCAATTACTCCTGGATCCATTTGGTTTAGGAAAATAAGACACATGCAATGACTCTGGTGTTTGTTTAGGAAAAGAAGACACATGCAATGACTATGGTTGTGGTTTAGGAAAAGAACACACATGCAATGACTCTGGTGGTGTCTTAGGAAAAGAACACACATGCAATGACTCTGGTGGATCCATGTGGTTTTGGAAAGGAATACACATGCAATGACTCTGGTGGATCCATGTGGTTTATGAAAGGAACACACATGATATGACTCTGGTTGTATTAGAAAAAGAACACACATGCAATGACTCTTGTGGTGGTTTAGGAAAAGAACACACATGCAATCACTCTGGTGGATCAGTGTAGTTTAGGAAAGGAATACAATGCAATCACCTTGGTGGATGTATGTGGTTTAGGAAAACAAAACACATGCAATGACTCTAGTGGTGGTTTAGGGAAAGAACACACATGCAATGACTCTAGTGGATCCATGTGGTGTAGGAAAGGAACACACATGCAATGACTCTGGTGGATCCATGTGGTTTAAGAAAGGAACACACATGCAATGACTCTGGTGGTATTAGGAAAGGAACACGCATGCAATGACTATTGTGGTGGTTTAGGAAAAGAACACACATGCAATGACTCTGGTGGATTCATGTGGTTTAGGAAAGGAACACACATGCGATGACTCTAGTGGTGGTTAAGGAAAAGAACACACATGCAATGCCTCTGGTGGTGGGTCAGGAAAAGAACACACATGCAGTGACTCTGTTGGATCAATGTGGTTTAGGAAAGGAACACACATGCAATTACTCTGGTGGATCCATGTGGTTTAGGAACGGAACATACATGCAATGACTCTACTAGTGTTTTCGGAAAAGAACACACATGCAATGACTCTGGTGGTGGTTCAGGAAAATAACACACATGCAAGGACTCTGGTGGATCAATGTGGTTTAGGAAAGTAACACACATGTAATGACTCTGGTGGATCCATGTGGTTTACGAAAGGAACACACATGCAATTACTCTGATGGATCCATGTGGTTTATGAAAGGAACACACATGCAACAACTCTGGTGGTGGTTTAGGAAAAGAACACACATGCAATGACTCTGGTGCTGGTTTAGGAAAATAA
>CAJUXJ010002076.1:70302-112828 GCA_910589775.1 Avena eriantha
AACACACATGCAATGATTCTTGTGGTGGTTTAGGAAAATAACACACATGCAATCACTCTGGTCGATCAGTGTGGTTTAGGAAAGGAATACAATGCAATCACTCTTGTGGATCCATGTGGTTTAGGAAAAGAAAACACATGCAATGACTCTGGTGGTGGTTTAGGGAAAGAACACACATGAAATGACTCTGGTGGATCCATGTGGTTTGGAAAGGAATACACATGCAATGTGTCTAGTGGATCCATGTGGTTTATGAAAGGAACACACTTGCAATGAATCTGGTGGTATTAGGAAAGGAACACCCATGCAATGACTCTGGTGGTAGTTTAGAAAAAGAACACACATGCAATGACTCTGGTGGATTCATGTGGTTTAGGAAAGGAACACACATGCAATGACTCTAGTGGTGCTTTAGGAAAAGAACACACATGCAATGCCTCTGATGGTGGTTCAGGAAAAGAACACACATGTAGTGACCTATGTGGATCAATGTGGTTTAGGAAAGGAACACACATGCAATGACTCTACTGGTGGTTTCGTAAAAAACACACATGCAATGACTCTGGTGGTGGTTCAGGAAAAGAACACACATGCAGTGACTCTGGTGGATCAACGTGGTTTAGGAAAGGAACACACATGCCATGAGTCTTGTGGATCCATGTGCTTTATGAAAGGAACACACATGCAACGACTCTTGTGGTGGTTTATTAAAAGCACACATATGCAATGACTCCGGTGCTGGATTAGAAAAATAACACACAAGCAATAACTCTAGTTGATCCATGGGTTTAGGAAAAGAACTCACTTGCAATGACTCTGATGGATCCATATGGTTTAGGAAAGGAACACACATTCAATGACTCTGGTGGATTCATATAGTTTAGGAAAGTAACACACATGCAATGACTCTGGTGGATCCATGTGGTTTATGAAAGTAACACACATGCAATGAATCTGGTGGATCCATGTGGTTTAGGAAAGGAAGACACATGCAATGACTCTGGTGGTAGTTTAGGACAAGAACACACATGCAATGACTCTGGTGGATCCATGTGGTTTAGTAAAGGAAGCCCCATGCAGTGACTCTAGTGGTGGTATAGGAAGAGGACACATATGCAATGACTCTGGTGGTGGTTTAAGATAAGAACTTTCATGGAGTGACTCTGGTGGTTCAATGTGGTTTAGGAAAGAAACACACATGCAATTACTCCTGGATCCATCTGGTTTAGGAAAATAAGACACCTGCAATGACTCTAGTGTTTGTTTAGGCAAAAGAAGACACATGCAATGACTATGGTTGTGGTTTAGGAAAAGAACACACATGCAATGACTCTGGTGGTGTTTAGGAAAAGAACACACATGCAATGACTCTGGTGGATCCATGTGGTTTTGGAAACGAATACACACGCAATGACTCTGGTGGATCCATGTGGTTTATGAAAGGAACACACATGCAATGACTCTGGTTGTATTAGAAAAAGAACACACATTGCAATGACTCTTGTGGTGGTTTAGGAAAAGAACACACATGCAATCACTCTGGCTGGATCAGTATGGTTTAGGAAAGGAATACAATGCAATCACCTTGGTGGATGTATGTGGTTTAGGAAAATAAAACACATGCAATGACTCTAGTGGTGGTTTAGGGAAAGAACACACATGCAATGACTCTAGTGGATCCATGTGGTGTAGGAAAGGAACACACATGCAATGACTCTGGTGGATCCATGTGGTTTAAGAAAGGAACACACATGCAATGACTCTGGTGGTATTAGGAAAGGAACACGCATGCAATGACTATTGTGGTGGTTTAGGAAAAGAACACACATGCAATGACTCTGGTGGATTCATGTGGTTTAGGAAAGGAACACACATGCGATGACTCTAGTGGTGGTTAAGGAAAAGAACACACATGCAATGCCTCTGGTGGTGGGTCAGGAAAAGAACACACATGCAGTGACTCTGTTGGATCAATGTGGTTTAGGAAAGGAACACACATGCAATTACTCTGGTGGATCCATGTGGTTTAGGAACGGAACATACATGCAATGACTCTACTAGTGTTTTCGGAAAAGAACACACATGCAATGACTCTGGTGGTGGTTCAGGAAAATAACACACATGCAAGGACTCTGGTGGATCAATGTGGTTTAGGAAAGTAACACACATGTAATGACTCTGGTGGATCCATGTGGTTTACGAAAGGAACACACATGCAATTACTCTGATGGATCCATGTGGTTTATGAAAGGAACACACATGCAACAACTCTGGTGGTGGTTTAGGAAAAGAACACACATGCAATGACTCTGGTGCTGGTTTAGGAAAATAACACACATACATTGACTCTGGTGGATCCATGTGGTTTAGGAAAGCAACACACATGCAATGACTAGTGGATCAATGTTGTTTAGGAAAGGAACACACATTCAATGACTCTGGTGGATCCGTATGGTTTAGGAAAGTAACACACATGCAATGACTCTGGTGGATCCATGTGGTTTATGAACGGAACACACATGCAATGAATCTGGTAGATCCATGTGGTTTAGGAAAGGAAGACACATGTAATGACTCTGGTGGTGGTTTAGGACAAGAACAGACATGCAATTACTCTGGTGGATCCATGTGGTTTAGGAAAGGAACCCCCGTGCATTGACTCTAGTGGTGGTATAGGAAGACGACACATATGCAATGACTCTAGTGGTGGTTTATGAAAAGAACTTTCATGCAGTGACTCAGGTGTATCAATGTGGTTTAGGAAAGGAACACACATGCAATTACTCTGGTGGATCCATGTGGTTTAGGAAAATAAGACACATGCAATGACGCTAGGTGGTGGTTTAGGAAAAGAAGACACATGCAATGACTCTGGTGGTGGTTTAGGAACAGAACACAAATGCAATGACTCTTGTGGTGGTTTAGGAAAAGAACACACATGCAATGACTTTGGTGGATCCATGTGGTTTTGGAAAGGAATACACACGCAATGACTCTGGTGGATCCATGTGGTTTATGAAAGGATCACACATGCAATGACTCTGGTGGTATTAGAAAAAGAACACACATGCAATGATTCTTGTGGTGGTTTAGGAAAATAACACACATGCAATCACTCTGGTCGATCAGTGTGGTTTAGGAAAGGAATACAATGCAATCACTCTTGTGGATCCATGTGGTTTAGGAAAAGAAAACACATGCAATGACTCTGGTGGTGGTTTAGGGAAAGAACACACATGAAATGACTCTGGTGGATCCATGTGGTTTTGGAAAGGAATACACATGCAATGTGTCTAGTGGATCCATGTGGTTTATGAAAGGAACACACTTGCAATGAATCTGGTGGTATTAGGAAAGGAACACCCATGCAATGACTCTGGTGGTAGTTTAGAAAAAGAACACACATGCAATGACTCTGGTGGATTCATGTGGTTTAGGAAAGGAACACACATGCAATGACTCTAGTGGTGCTTTAGGAAAAGAACACACATGCAATGCCTCTGATGGTGGTTCAGGAAAAGAACACACATGTAGTGACCTATGTGGATCAATGTGGTTTAGGAAAGGAACACACATGCAATGACTCTACTGGTGGTTTCGTAAAAAACACACATGCAATGACTCTGGTGGTGGTTCAGGAAAAGAACACACATGCAGTGACTCTGGTGGATCAACGTGGTTTAGGAAAGGAACACACATGCCATGAGTCTTGTGGATCCATGTGCTTTATGAAAGGAACACACATGCAACGACTCTTGTGGTGGTTTATTAAAAGCACACATATGCAATGACTCCGGTGCTGGATTAGAAAAATAACACACAAGCAATAACTCTAGTTGATCCATGGGTTTAGGAAAAGAACTCACTTGCAATGACTCTGATGGATCCATATGGTTTAGGAAAGGAACACACATTCAATGACTCTGGTGGATTCATATAGTTTAGGAAAGTAACACACATGCAATGACTCTGCTGGATCCATGTGGTTTATGAAAGTAACACACATGCAATGAATCTGGTGGATCCATGTGGTTTAGGAAAGGAAGACACATGCAATGACTCTGGTGGTAGGTTTAGGACAAGAACACACATGCAATGACTCTGGTGGATCCATGTGGTTTAGTAAAGGAAGCCCCATGCAGTGACTCTAGTGGTGGTATAGGAAGAGGACACATATGCAATGACTCTGGTGGTGGTTTAAGATAAGAACTTTCATGGAGTGACTCTGGTGGTTCAATGTGGTTTAGGAAAGAAACACACATGCAATTACTCCTGGATCCATCTGGTTTAGGAAAATAAGACACCTGCAATGACTCTGGTGTTTGTTTAGCAAAAGAAGACACATGCAATGACTATGGTTGTGGTTTAGGAAAAGAACACACATGCAATGACTCTGGTGGTGGTTTAGGAAAAGAACACACATGCAATGACTCTGGTGGATCCATGTGGTTTTGGAAAGGAATACACATGCAATGACTCTGGTGGATCCATGTGGTTTATGAAAGGAACACACATGCAATGACTCTGGTTGTATTAGAAAAAGAACACACATGCAATGACTCTTGTGGTGGTTTAGGAAAAGAACACACATGCAATCACTCTGGTGGATCAGTGTAGTTTAGGAAAGGAATACAATGCAATCACCTTGGTGGATGTATGTGGTTTAGGAAAATAAAACACATGCAATGACTCTAGTGGTGGTTTAGGGAAAGAACACACATGCAATGACTCTAGTGGATCCATGTGGTGTAGGAAAGGAACTACACATGCAATGACTCTGGTGGATCCATGTGGTTTAAGAAAGGAACACACATGCAATGACTCTGGTGGTATTAGGAAAGGAACACGCATGCAATGACTATTGTGGTGGTTTAGGAAAAGAACACACATGCAATGACTCTGGTGGATTCATGTGGTTTAGGAAAGGAACACACATGCGATGACTCTAGTGGTGGTTAAGGAAAAGAACACACATGCAATGCCTCTGGTGGTGGGTCAGGAAAAGAACACACATGCAGTGACTCTGTTGGATCAATGTGGTTTAGGAAAGGAACACACATGCAATTACTCTGGTGGATCCATGTGGTTTAGGAACGGAACATACATGCAATGACTCTACTAGTGTTTTCGGAAAAGAACACACATGCAATGACTCTGGTGGTGGTTCAGGAAAATAACACACATGCAAGGACTCTGGTGGATCAATGTGGTTTAGGAAAGTAACACACATGTAATGACTCTGGTGGATCCATGTGGTTTACGAAAGGAACACACATGCAATTACTCTGATGGATCCATGTGGTTTATGAAAGGAACACACATGCAACAACTCTGGTGGTGGTTTAGGAAAAGAACACACATGCAATGACTCTGGTGCTGGTTTAGGAAAATAACACACATACATTGACTCTGGTGGATCCATGTGGTTTAGGAAAGCAACACACACGCAATGACTAGTGGATCAATGTGGTTTAGGAAAGGAACACACATTCAATGACTCTGGTGGATCCGTATGGTTTAGGAAAGTAACACACATGCAATGACTCTGGTGGATCCATGTGGTTTATGAACGGAACACACATGCAATGAATCTGGTAGATCCATGTGGTTTAGGAAAGGAAGACACATGTAATGACTCTGGTGGTGGTTTAGGACAAGAACAGACATGCAATTACTCTGGTGGATCCATGTGGTTTAGGAAAGGAACCCCCGTGCATTGACTCTAGTGGTGGTATAGGAAGACGACACATATGCAATGACTCTGGTGGTGGTTTATGAAAAGAACTTTCATGCAGTGACTCAGGTGTATCAATGTGGTTTAGGAAAGGAACACACATGCAATTACTCTGGTGGATCCATGTGGTTTAGGAAAATAAGACACATGCAATGACGCTAGTGGTGGTTTAGGAAAAGAAGACACATGCAATGACTCTGGTGGTGGTTTAGGAACAGAACACAAATGCAATGACTCTTGTGGTGGTTTAGGAAAAGAACACACATGCAATGACTTTGGTGGATCCATGTGGTTTTGGAAAGGAATACACACGCAATGACTCTGGTGGATCCATGTGGTTTATGAAAGGATCACACATGCAATGACTCTGGTGGTATTAGAAAAAGAACACACATGCAATGATTCTTGTGGTGGTTTAGGAAAATAACACACATGCAATCACTCTGGTCGATCAGTGTGGTTTAGGAAAGGAATACAATGCAATCACTCTTGTGGATCCATGTGGTTTAGGAAAAGAAAACACATGCAATGACTCTGGTGGTGGTTTAGGGAAAGAACACACATGAAATGACTCTGGTGGATCCATGTGGTTTTGGAAAGGAATACACATGCAATGTGTCTAGTGGATCCATGTGGTTTATGAAAGTAACACACTTGCAATGAATCTGGTGGTATTAGGAAAGGAACACCCATGCAATGACTCTGGTGGTAGTTTAGAAAAAGAACACACATGCAATGACTCTGGTGGATTCATGTGGTTTAGGAAAGGAACACACATGCAATGACTCTAGTGGTGCTTTAGGAAAAGAACACACATGCAATGCCTCTGATGGTGGTTCAGGAAAAGAACACACATGTAGTGACCTATGTGGATCAATGTGGTTTAGGAAAGGAACACACATGCAATGACTCTACTGGTGGTTTCGTAAAAAACACACATGCAATGACTCTGGTGGTGGTTCAGGAAAAGAACACACATGAAGTGACTCTGGTGGATCAACGTGGTTTAGGAAAGGAACACACATGCCATGAGTCTTGTGGATCCATGTGCTTTATGAAAGGAACACACATGCAACGACTCTTGTGGTGGTTTATTAAAAGCACACATATGCAATGACTCCGGTGCTGGATTAGAAAAATAACACACAAGCAATAACTCTAGTTGATCCATGGGTTTAGGAAAAGAACTCACTTGCAATGACTCTGATGGATCCATATGGTTTAGGAAAGGAACACACATTCAATGACTCTGGTGGATTCATATAGTTTAGGAAAGTAACACACATGCAATGACTCTGGTGGATCCATGGGGTTTATGAAAGTAACACACATGCAATGAATCTGGTGGATCCATGTGGTTTAGGAAAGGAAGACACATGCAATGACTCTGGTGGTAGTTTAGGACAAGAACACACATGCAATGACTCTGGTGGATCCATGTGGTTTAGTAAAGGAAGCCCCATGCAGTGACTCTAGTGGTGGTATAGGAAGAGGACACATATGCAATGACTCTGGTGGTGGTTTAAGATAAGAACTTTCATGGAGTGACTCTGGTGGTTCAATGTGGTTTAGGAAAGAAACACACATGCAATTACTCCTGGATCCATCTGGTTTAGGAAAATAAGACACCTGCAATGACTCTAGTGTTTGTTTAGCAAAAGAAGACACATGCAATGACTATGGTTGTGGTTTAGGAAAAGAACACACATGCAATGACTCTGGTGGTGGTTTAGGAAAAGAACACACATGCAATGACTCTGGTGGATCCATGTGGTTTTGGAAACGAATACACACGCAATGACTCTGGTGGATCCATGTGGTTGATGAAAGGAACACACATGCAATGACTCTGGTTGTATTAGAAAAAGAACACACTTGCAATGACTCTTGTTGTGGTTTAGGAAAAGAACACACAAGCAATCACTCTGCTGGATCAGTATGGTTTAGGAAAGGAATACAATGCAATCACTCTGGTGGATCCATGTGGTTTAGGAAAAGAAAACACATGCAATGACTCTGGTGGTGGTTTAGGGAAAGAACACACATGCAATGACTCTAGTGGATCCACGTGGTTTAGGAAAGGAACACACATGCAATGACTCTGGTGGATCCATGTGGTTTAAGAAAGGAACACACGTGCAATGACTCTGGTGGTATTAGGAAAGGAACACGCATGCAACGACTATTGTGGTGGATTAGGAAAAGAACACACATGCAATGACTCTGGTGGATCAATGTGGTTTAGGAAAGGAACACACATGCAATGACTCTAGTGGTGGTTTAGGAAAAGAACACACATGCAATGCCTCTGGTGGTGGTTCAGGAAAAGAACACACATGCAGTGACTCTGTTGGATCAATGTGGTTTAGGAAAGGAACACACATGCAATTACTTTGGTGGGTCCATGTGGTTTAGGAACGGAACACACATGCAATGTCTCTACTGATGGTTTCGGAAAAGAACACACATGCAATGACTCTGGTGGTGGTTCAGGAAAAGAACACACATGCAAGGACTCTGGTGGATCAATGTGGTTTAGGAAAGTAACACACATGTAATGACTCTGGTGGATCCATGTGGTTTAGGAAAGGAACACACATGCAATGACTCTTATGGATCCATGTGGTTTATGAAAGGAACACACATGCAACAACTCTGGTGGTGGTTTAGGAAAAGAACACACATGCAATGACTCTGGTGCTGGTTTAGGAAAATAACACACATACATTGACTCTGGTGGATCCATGTGGTTTAGGAAAGCAGCACACATGCAATGACTAGTGGATCAATGTGGTTTAGGAAAGGAACACACATTCAATGACTCTGGTGGATCCATATGGTTTAGGAAAGGAACACACATGCAATTACTCTGGTGGATCCATGTGGTTTTGGAAAATAAGACACATGCAATGTCGCTGGTGGTGGTTTAGGAAAAGAAGACACATGCAATGACTCTGGTGGTGGTTTAGGAACAGAACACACATGCAATGACTCTGGTGGTGGTTTAGGAAAAGAACACACATGCAATGACTCTGGTGGATCCATGTGGTTTTGGAAAGGAATACACACGCAATGACTCTGGTGGATCCATGTGGTTTATGAAAGGATCACACATGCAATGACTCTGGTGGTATTCGAAAAAGAACACACATGCAATGACTCTTGTGGTGGTTTTAGAAAATAACACACATGCAATCACTCTAGTCGATCAGTGTGGTTTAGGAAAGGAATACAATGCAATCACTCTTGTGGATCCATGTGGTTTAGGAAAAGAAAACACATGCAATGACTCTGGTGGTCGTTTAGGGAAAGAACACACATGAAATGACTCTGGTGGATCCATGTGGTTTAGGAAAGGAACACACATGCAATGAATCTGGTGGTATTAGGAAAGGAACAACCATGCAATGACTCTAGTGGATCCATGTGGTGTAGGAAAGGAACACACATGCAATGACTCTGGTGGATCCATGTGGTTTAAGAAAGGAACACACATGCAATGACTCTGGTGGTATTAGGAAAGGAACATGCATGCAATGACTATTGTGGTGGTTTAGGAAAAGAACACACATGCAATGCCTCTGGTGGTGGGTCAGGAAAAGAACACACATGCAGTGACTCTGTTGGATCAATGTGGTTTAGGAAAGGAACACACATGCAATTACTTTGGTGGGTCCATGTGGTTTAGGAATGGAACATACATGCAATGTCTCTACTGGTGGTTTCGGAAAAGAACACACATGCAATGACTCTGGTGGTGGTTCAGGAAAAGAACTTTCATGCAAGGACTCTGGTGGATCAATGTGGTTTAGGAAAGGAACACACATGCAATTACTCTAGTGGATCCATGTGGTTTCAGAAAATAAGACACATGCAATGACTCTGGTGGTGGTTTAGGAAAAGAAGACACATGCAATGACTCTGGTGGTGGTTTAGGAACATAACACACATGAAATGACTCTGTTGGTGGTTTAGGAAAACAACACACATGCAATGACTCTGGTGGATCCATGTGTTTTTGGAAAGGAATACACATGCAATGACTCTGATGGATCCATGTGGTTTATGAAAGGAACATACATGCAATGACTCTGGTGGTATTAGAAAAAGAACACACACGCAAATGACTCTTGTGGTGGTTTCGGAAAATAACACACATGCAATCACTCTGGTGGATCTGTGTGGTTTAGGAAAGGAATACATTCAATCACTCTGGTGGATCCATGTGGATTAGGAAAATAAAACACATGCAATGACTCTGGTGGTGGTTTAGGGAAAGAACACACATGAAATGACTCTGGTGGAGCCATGTGGTTTAGGAAAGGAACATGCATGCAATGAGTCTGGTGGATCAATGTGGTTTAGGAAAGGAACACACATGCAATGACTCTAGTGGTGGTTTAGGAATAGAACACACATGCAATGCCTCTGGTGGTGGTTCAGGAAAAGAACACACATGTAGTGACTCTGTTGGATCAATGTGGTTTAGGAAAGGAACACACATGCAATTACTCTAGTGGATCCATGTCGTTTAGGAACGGAACATACATGCAATGTCTCTACTGGTGGTTTCGGAAAAGAACACACATGCAATGACTCTGGTGGTGGTTCAGGAAAAGAACACACATGCAAGGACTCTGGTGGATCAATGTGGTTTAGGAAAGAAACACACATGTAATGACTCAGGTGGATCCATGTGGTTTAGGAAAGGAACACACATGCAATGACTGTGATGGATCCATGTGGTTTATGAAAGGAACACACATGCAACAACTCTGGTGGTGGTTTAGGAAAATAACACACATGCAATGACTCTGTTGCTGGTTTAGGAAAATAACACATAACAATGACTCTGGTGGATCCATGTGGTCTAGGAAAGGAACACACATGCAATGACTAGTGGATCAATGTGGTATAGGAAATGAACACACATGCAGTGACTCTGGTGGATCCATGTGGTTTAGGAAAGGAACATAAATGCAATGACTCTGGTGGTGATTTAGGAAATGAACACACATGCAATGACTTTGTTGGATCAATGCAGTTTAGGAAAGGAACACATATGCAAGGACTCTGGTGGTGGTTAAGGAAAAGTACACACATGAAGTGACTCTGGTGGATAAATGTGGATTAGGAAAGCAACACACATGCCATGACTCTTGTGGATCCATGTGCTTTTTGAAAGGAACACACATGCAACGACTCTTGTGGTGGTTTAGGAAAAGCACACACATGCAATGACTCTGGTGCTGGATTAGGAAAATAACACACATGTAATGACTCAGGTGGATCGATGTGGTTTAGGAAAGGGACACACATGCAATGACTCTAGTTGATCCATGTGGTTTAGGAAAAGAACACACTTGCAATGACTCTAATGGATCCATATGGTTTAGGAAAGGAACACACATTCAATGACTCTGGTGATCCATATGGTTTTGGAAAGTAACACACATGCAATGACTCTGGTGGATGCATGTGGTTTATGAAAGGAACACACATGCAATGAATCTGGTGGATCCATGTGGTTTAGGAAAGGAAGACACATGCAATGACTCTGGTGGTGGTTTCGGACAAGAACACACATGCAATGACTCTGGTGGATCCACATGGTTTAGGAAAGGACCCCCATGCAGTGACTCTAGTGGTGGTATAGGAAGAGGACACATATGCAATGACTCTGGTGGTGGTTTAGGAAATGAACTTTCATGCAGTGACTTTGGTGGATCAATGTGGTTTAGGAAAGAAACACACATGCAATTACTCTGGTGGATCCATGTGGTTTAGGAAAGGAACACACATGCAATGACTCTGGTGGATCCATGTGATTTAGGAAAAGAACAAACATGCTATGACTCTAGTGGATCCATGTGGTTTAAGAAAGGAATACACATGCAATGACTTTGGTGGATCCATGTGGTTTATGAAAGGAACACACATGCAATGCCTCTGGTGGTATTAGGAAAAGAACACACATGCAATGACTCTAGTGGTGGTTTAGGAAAAGAACAAACATGCAATCACTCTGGTGGATAAGTGTGGTTTAGGAAAGGAACACAATGCAATGACTCTGGTGGATCCACGTGGTTTAGAAAAAGAAGACACATGTAATGACTCTGGTGGTGGTTTAGGGAAAGAACACACATGCAATGACTCTGTTGGATCCATGTGGTTTAGGAAAGGAACACACATGCAATGACTCTAGTGGATCCATGTGGTTTATGAAAGGAACACACATGCAATGACTCTGGTGGTATTAGGAAAGGAACACAGTGATGGCCCAAATATATCGAGCTCGTTGGGGAACCCCAAGAGGAAGGTATGATGAGCACAGCAGCAGGTTTTCCCTCAGTAAGAAACCAAGGTTATAAATCCAGTAGGAGCAAGGAAACATCCCAAAGGTGTAGCTACCTGAACGTTGGCAGGGCGCACTACCAGTGCCAGCAGCAACGTGGAGACCTGCACAACACAACCACATAACTTTGCCCCCAACTTGCGATGAGGTTGTCAATCTCACCAGTTTGCTGAAAACAAAGGATTAAACGTATCGAATGGAAGGAAGTAATAGTTTGCAGAAAGTAAACACAAAGTAGTAAACAATTTGTAGATTGTATGTAAAAGAAAGGACCGGGGTCCATAGTTCACTAGAAGTGGCTCTCCTTAAGATAGATAACATGCTGGGTGAACAAATTACAACGGGGCAATTGACAAACATCGAGAAAGCATACAAGCATATACTAATCATCTTGACTCCATTGAGATTCGATTGGGCATTATAACATTATACATAGACCGCCATCCAACTGCATCTATGACTAATAATCCACGTTCAGGTTATCATCCGAACCCCCTCTAGTATTAAGTTGCAATCAACAGATTGTTGCTTTATGAACTGCGTGTAAAGTAAACAATACGATTGTTCTATGAACAAAGGATTGTTGTTTTCTCCCTAGTAGCAACAACACATCTAGTACCTTAGAGATTTCTGTCACTTCCCCAGATTACCAGAGCCATGAACCCACTATCGAGCAACAATACTAACTCTTGGAGTTGCTAGCATCTACTTGGCCAAGATAGCTACTAACAATGGAAAGCATGCAAGATCACAAATAATAAAGACATGATAGAATCAATAATCAATCTGAAATAGCATCTCAATGGAAAGCATGCAAGAATTACAAATAGATGATCTTGATCATGGATGGAGCTCACAAGATCTAGACATGAAAGCACAAATGAGGAGAACCAGCGATATAGCTACTACATGGACCCGTAGTCTAGAGATGAACAACTCTCGCATCACACCGGAGGCTTGCATGATGATGAAGAAGGCCTCCAGGGTGAATTCCCCTCTCCGGCAGGGTGTCGGGAAGAGCTTCAGATCCCTCCCGATCTAGGGACAGAGACGACGGCGGTTACATACTCTTTCATGGATTTTTGATCGGGTACTTAGGGTTTTGGTCCCGAGGGCAATATATAGGCGGAAGGAGAGGCCGAGGGGGTGCTGGGGTCGGCCAGACCACCCCCTGGCGTGGGCTAGGCCTAGCCGCGTGGCCAGGTGGTGTGGCCGGCCCCTAGCCCTTCTCCATCTCGTATTCTAGCTTCATATGTCTTCCGGAAAAATAGGCACTTTGGCTTTTGTCCCGTCCAATTCCGAATATATTCATTTTCTGACTTTCCTGGAACCAAAAACAGAAGAAAACAGGTTGTTGGCACTGTGGCTATTGTTAATAGTTTAGTCCAAGAAATCATATGAAAAGTACTCCAAAGTGTGGACAAAACACAAGAAAGTAGATAAAACCAAGCATGGAAAATCAAAAATTATAGATACATTTGCAATGTATCAACATCCCCAAGCTTAACTCCTGCTCGTCCTCGAGTAGGTATGTGATAAAAAGGAAAGAATAATTTTTGAGGTGACATGCACCATCAAAGACTTGATCAAAGTATTTGTAAAACATTCAAGGCTGGGATCATAGTACTTCAATCATAACATGAAAGACAAAGTTCTAGCAATAGACAAAGAAACTATGAAGCAACATGAAAAGGCACAAACAAAAGATTCATGAATAACAATGCTTTGCAAGACGTTTGTTTGTTTCACATAAAGAAAACATAGTATAATAGTATTCAGCTTGACCATCATAGAGTAGCAAATATAAATGCATAGGACACCTTCAAAGTTCATAAGAGTGGCTAGATACAAATAGTTTAAAACAAGCAATATCAATTTATGCATCAATCAACTAGTCTTGGGACAATGCACATAGAACTAAGAATGGCCACTATGCTCTCAAAGTAGGTGCATAAAGGTAGAAGGTGGAGACTCAAAATAATGGTGGAAGAAAGGCCTTCATAGAAGGAAGTAGAGATTCATGTTTCATAAAGAGCTTCCAAAAATTATGGTACTTATAGCTTTCAGCTCTCATTGCCCCTATCATAAGCATCTTTAAGTGATTAACATTAAAGTGAACAAACTATGGTGTACATGCTTGACGAAGTATAAGTCAGAAATCTCATGTCCCTTGTATACGAGGGTCGCTCCTCATGCTACTCAAGTTTAGTCACTGGTAAGTTCTTGTCATTGTAAGTATATCTGTATCATAGAGAACCGCCAACGGGGAACCCCTTGCCCGATGATACGGAAGAATCCCCATATCAAAATGACAAGACAAGCAGACAACGAGCATCTCAGCATTCTTCTTATTTACCATGCGAATATGGTGCTTTTTTCTCTCATTCCTCTTTTCATAATCTCTTTTTATTTCTCTTTTCTCTTTTTTCTCAATATAGGACTCTTTTTTTATAAGAAGAATGCTTCATAGATAGCTCATTATGGTTACGCTGTAGGTTTCCACCATGTCAGCATGGATTAGACCAGCGGCCCAGGCGTTTCTCTAACACATATACATAACTCCATGGACTTACAAGCTCCCCTTTCATTTCACACTGACGACATCCATATACAAAAGAGCATGATATCAACTAGGTACAACTACCAAGTGCAATGTTGAAAGTGTTCCCCATGAAAGCATGGTTCTTCTAATTCCCAACAAATAAGTGCAAGCATATACAACATAGAAGACACACTGGTTCAAGTTTATTAAGGGCAAGTAAATTAAAGTGTGCCATCAAGTTCGTGATTGCTTTAATCACTAGTTTTCTCATAACAAGTTTAATTTGGAAGGTAAACAAAAACAAGAATATACTTGGAATAGCATATGCTAGTAGGTAGGTATGGTGGACTATTTGGAACAACTTGGTTTAGGGAGTTAGATGCATGAGTGGAACTCATACTTGGTTGTGGAGGCTAGCAAAAGACTGGGAGTGACAAACTAAGAGAGCAATAATGGCCATAATAAGTCTTAAGGTTCAGTTCTAACACCAATAAACTTCCATTAAAACACAAGCTATTGTAGCACTTCCCTCAAAAAGCTCAATTTCCCAAAAGAACTCAAAAAGGAACCAACAAGAAGCAAATGCAGAAAATGGCAGAAATCTGTCAAAACAGACCAGCAGGTAAAGAAGAATTTTTTCGAAGAGCTTCTGTTGCTCAAATCAAGAAAGTGTTGAACCACTAAAGTTAGATAACAACCTGGGGCAAAAGCACAAAAAATCACGCCTCAAAAGGACGTATAGAGATTTTACATGATTTTTTACGGTGAAGCATAGAAATCTGTTTCGGGATAGCAACTTTCCCAATCATTACTGCTCCCTCATTAGAGGTTACTCTTGGCACAAAAAGCAAATAAAAATGATAAGGAGTAGTTATTACTGAGGTAATAACTTCCAAGACTCATCTAAACTTTTGGGTTATCTCCCAATAAGTACTTCTCTTTAACGCCTTTAAGTTAGACATAAGAAGCAAGAAAGAATCAAGTGTTCTCAAATGAAGAAGCATTAAGACCAAATTTTGTTTTCATAGGAGAGGCAAAAGAATTCTTCTTTCTCTTCTTAGGGAAGTGTTCTATACCTTTCTTCAGTGGGAGTTGATATTTTATGGTGCCTTCTTTCATATCAATAATGGCACCAATAGTTCTAAGAAAAGGTCTTCCCAAAGTAATAGGACAAGAAGCATTGCATTCAACATCCAAAACATAGAAATCAACGGGGACATAGGCATTGTTAACCATAATAAGAACATCATTAATACTCCCCGTGAGTTTCTTTTTAGCATTATCATCAAGTGGGACATTCAAATAACTATCTTTAAGTGGAGGCAAATCAAGCATACCATAAATCCTTCTAGGCATAATAGAAACACTACTGTCAAGATCACATAACGCTTTCAAATCAAAGTCATTCACTATCATATTAATTATGGGTTCCCAACCATCTTCTTGTTTTATAGGAATATAAGCTTTATGTTTAATCTTTTCTTCTTTAATATTTATGAGAGCATCAGTAATGTGTTTTGTAAAGGCCATGTTCATAGCACTAGCATTAGCACTTTTAGAAAGATTTTGTAGGAACTTAATAACTTCAGAGATGTTGCAACCGTCAAGATCAAAATCAAAATTATCTTCTAAAGTAGTAGAGCTATTACTAGCCTCATCACTAGTGGTGGTGATAGTAGAAACACTAATGTTTCTAGCAATTTCATCTTCTCTTTCCCACTTAGCATGTAATTCAGCTAATAGTCTAACATTTTCATCAATTCTTACTTGTATGGCATTAGTAGCTGCAAAGGGATTATCATTAGTTTCAGGTTTAGCAGCCATTTTATTCAAAGAAGATTGAGCTTCAGCCAAAGATGCTATATTCCTTTTAGCATTAGAGAGTTTCAATTGTAAACTAGGAATTTCCCTATTTAGACTTTCAAGTTGATGGCTAATGTTCTTCAATATGGTAGATTGTTCCTCCATAGTTTTAGTAAATAGTTTATTTTGCTCATATTGCATTTGCATGAAGTTTTTAGTGGCACTTTCAACTTCTAAAATTCTTCCTTCACTAGGTAATCCAGTTTTACCATTATAACCATAAGTATTATTACGAGGGTAGGGCCTATAATTGTTATTACCATAAGCATTATTGCCAAAATTGTTATTTCTTATGAAGTTCACATCAACTTGCTCTTCTTGAGCAACCAAAGAGGCTAAAGGATCATTATTTGGATCAATATGGGCTTTCCCATTCACAAGCATAGACATAATAATATCAATCTTATCACTCAAGGAGGAGGTTTCCTTAACATAATTTACCTTCTTACCTTGTGGAGCTCTCTCGGTATGCCATTCAGAATAGTTAACCATCATATTATCAAGAAGCTTTGTTGCAACACCCAAAGTAATGGTCATAAAGGTACCTCTAGCAGCAGAATCAAATAGGTTCCTTGAAGAATAGTTCAATCCTGCATAAAAAGTTTGGATGATCATCCAAGCAGTCAGTCCATGAGTGGGACAATTCTTTACCAAAGATTTTATTCTTTCCCAAGCTTGAGCAACATGTTCATTATTAGATTGTTTAAACTTCATTATTTCACTTCTCATAGATATAATCTTAGCAGGAGGATAGTATTTTCCAATGAAAGCATCTTTGCATTTTGTCCAAGAATCAATACTATTCCTAGTTAAGGAATTCAACCATTCTTTAGCTTTTCCTCTCAAAGATAAAGGAAACAATTTCAGCTTAATAATATCACCATCTATATCCCTATGCTTTTGCATCTCACAAATTTCAACAAAGTTATTTAGATGGGTAGCAGCATCTTCATTACCAATACCAGAAAATTGTTCTCTCATAATAAGATTGAGTAAAGCAGGTTTTATCTCAAAGAAAGTAGCTTCAAGAACATGTGGAGCAATAGGTGTGCTCATAAAATCATCGTTGTTGGTGCTAGTGAAGTGATACATTGCAAATGTATCTATAATTTTTGATGTTCCATGCTTGGTTTTATCTACTTTCTTGTGTTTTGTCTACACTTTGGAGTACTTATATGATTTCTTGGACTAACCTATTAACAAGAGCCACAGTGCCAGCTGCCTATTTTCTGCTGTTTTTGGTTCCAGGAAAGTCAGAAAATGAATATTCTCGGAATTGGACGGGACAAAAGCCAGAGTGCCTATTTTTCCGGATGTCATCAAGTGCTAGAATACGAGAAGGAGAGGGGCCAGGGGGCCACCACACCACCTGACCGCGTAGCCAGGCCTGGCCTGCACCAGGGGGTGGTGTGGCCGCTCCCGGCACCCCCTCGGCCTCTCCTTCCGCCTATATATTTCCCTCGGGACGAAAACCCTAAGTGCCCGATCAAAAATCCACGAAAGAGTCCGTAGCCGCCGTCATCTCCATCCCTATACCGGGAGGGATCTGAAGCTCTTCCTGGCACCCTGCCAGAGAGGGGAATTCACCCTGGAGGCCTTCTTCATCAACATGCGAGCCTCCGGTGTGATGCGTGAGTAGTTCATCCTTGGACTATGGATCCATGTAGTAGCTAGATGGCTAGTTCTCCTCCTTTGAGCTTTCATGTTTAGATCTTGTGAGCTCCGTTCATGATCAAGATTGTTGGGCCATGCAGAGAAAAACAAAACTTTTTCCCTACGCGGTGATCCCAAGATCCAGCTTAGGTAGAAGGCCACGAGGATTACCACTAGACGCGCAGTTACGGAATTGATGAAGCACGTCGCTTGATGCAGTGCAGTCCTCACGATCCGTTCAGGTTCCGCGATCCACGATCCGTACTTTCTTCACGATAGTCGAAGTGCTGAACGTACAGCACCTCTGCCGGTATCCACACGTACGAGGAGGATCGCCGGCGATGGACTGCTAGGTCCGGTACGACGGCGACAGGACTGACTAGGGCTAGGGTTTCCAACACATGGAGTGACCTAACCTTGTACTCTAAGCACCTGCGCCCCAGCTTATATAGGGAGTGAAAGTGGGCTCCACTCACTTGTGGCCCATTCACTAAAAAGGCCTATATTAGCCACTGCAAGTCTTACTTGCTGACTAAGTCCATGTCTCTATTTGGGTCCAACCCACCCCAAACTTGCTCCGGCTCTTAAATGTGTGACCCGATAGGCTCATGGTAACCCGGACACGATTCTGAGTCTCACTCGTGATCGATCAGTTGGTAGCGGCTCCTAGTAGAACGTGCCAACTCCCAAGTACCAATAAGTCATGACGACATACCTTCCAATGCAACTTTCGTCTGAGTCCCTTTTGCCTCACGATATACTTTGTCGGACTATGGGCGAATGACCGTCATCCCTTAAATAGTCCGACTCTCTTTCTCGATCTGAGATAAGTGATTCATCCGACTAACTCTTAGTCGGCTGCCTCGGTTAACACTTATCCGAGACGCGCATGGCCATGCTTTCCGAATCATATCTTCCGATAGGGCCCAGAGAATATCTCTCTGGGAGGGGAAAAATCCCGTCTTGGTTATTCACATCACGCGGCTTGATTCTCCGTCGACCCGAACTCTGCCTTTATAACTGCCCAGTGACGGAACAGCGTTTGACAGAACGAGAATCATCTGAGTCAGTGAGATAACTCGCATCCGTGTAACCCCTTACACTGAGTTCATCCTCACCTCCATAAACTAGGAACATATCCTTAGTCCTTCTCAAGTACTTTAGGATATTTTTAGCCGCTGCCGAGTGGATTTCTCCAGGGTCAGCTGGTACCTTCTCACAACACTTAGAGCATAGGAAACATTCGGCCTAGTATAAATCATAGCGTACATGATGGATCCGATTGCAGAAGCATACGGAATCGCACTCATCCAACTTCGCTCATCAGTTGTCGAAGGATACTGAGTCTTGCTAAGTTTTACGCCATGGGACATCGGTAAGAACCCCTTCTTAGACGATTCCATGTTGAACTTCTTCAACACTTTGTCCAAATATGTACTCTGACTAAATCCAATGAGCTGCCTTGATCTATCTCTATAGATCCGGATTCCTAGTATGTAAGTCGCCTCACCCAAGTCTTTCATCGAAAAGCTCCTTTCTAATGATTCCTTGGTCTCTTGCAACATCTGGACATCATTTCCAATCAATAATATGTCATCCACATACAAGATCAGAAAGTTTACTTTGCTCTCACTAAACTTCTTGTATAAACAAGAATCATGATCACTCTTGATGAAGCCAAACGATTTGACTACCTCATCAAAGCGAATGTTCCAACTCCGAGATGCTTGCTTCAACCCATAAATGGATTTCCGAAGCTTGCATACCTTGTCAGCATTATTCGGATCGACAAAACCCTCGGGCTATATCATATACACGTCCTCGGTGAAATTTCCATTGAAAGCCGTCTTGACATCCATCTGCCATATCTCATAGTCGAAATAGGCTGCTATAGCTAACATGATCCGAACTGATTTAGGCATCACTACAGGAGAGAAAGTCTCATCGTAGTCAACTCCTTGAACTTGTCGGAACCCCTTTGTGACAAGCCGTGCTTTATAGATAGAAACATTTCCATCCATATCAGTTTTCTTCTTAAAGACCCATTTGCACTCAACGGGTCTTGCACCATCTGGCAAATCAACCAAGTTCAAACTTGATTTTCATCCATGGACTTTAACGCGGATCTCATGGCTCCAAGCCATGACTCGGAATCAGAGCCCACCATCGCTTCAAAATAAGTCGTGGGCTCATCACTGTCCAACAGCATCACATCACGAACACTTCGCAATCTAGCCGATCTTCGCAGTGTCGGTGCAGTTTCCGGCTCAGGTACCACGTCCGGCTCAACCTCTAAGGCATTTGCCGTCTCGCTGCTAGCCGGCATCTCTCGAATTTCTTCGAGATGCACCGTACTCCCACTGACTCCCCGACTGAGAAACTCTTTCTCAAGGAAGACACCGTTTTGAGCGACAAACACTTTGCCCTCTTCTCGGTTGTAGAAGTAGTAACCCAAGGTTTCCCTCGGATATCCCACGAAAATACACTTATCCGACTTAGCTGTGAGCTTGTCCGACTAAAGTCGCTTGACAAAATCTTCACAACCCCAAATCTTAAGAAAAGACAAAATCGGCTTCTTGCCAGTCCACATCTCATGCGGTGTCTTCTCTACCGGCTTTGATGGTACTCTGCTTAGTGTGAACACTGCAGTTTCTAGACAATAACCCCAAAATGATAAAGGCATATCTGTCCGACTCATCATTGATCGTACCATGTCCAACAAGGTCCGATTCCTCCTTTCCGACACACCGTTTCTCTCCGGCGTTCCTGGAGGAGTGAGCTGGGGAACTATTCCACAACTCTTTAGATGGTCATCAAACTCATGGCTCATGTACTCGCCTCCTCGGTCTGACCGAAAAAACTTTATTTTCTTGCCAAGTTGATTTTGTACCTCATTCTAGAATTCCTTGAACTTTTCAAAGGCCTCCGACTTATGTTTCATCAAGTAGATATATCCATATCTACTCAAATCATCAGTGAAGGTAATGAAGTACTCATAACCACCTCTAGCTGTCGTGCTCATCGGGCCACATACATCACTATGTACTAGTCCCAATAAGTCGGATGCCCTTTCACAACTCTTTGCAAAAGGTGTCTTGGTCATCTTGCCGAGAAGGCAGGATTCACATGTCTCGAACGACTCCAAGTCGAACGAAGTTAGGAGTCCATCATCATGGAGCTTCTTCATGCGTTTCCAACTTATATGACCAAGCCGACAATGCCAAAAGTAAGTCATATTCAGATCATTTGGTTTTAACCTTTTCACATTTATGTTATAGACAGATTCACTATCAAGATTCAAAATAAATAACCCGTCCCGGACGGGTGCAAAGCCATGAAACATATCATTCAAATATAAAGAACAACCATTATTCTTAATATTCGACTCATAGCCCTGTCTCATCAAACATGAGGCAAAAATGATGTTTCGACTAAGCACTGGAACATAATAACAATTATTTAGCTCCATTATGAATCCAGAAGGTAAATGAAGTTGCATTGTGCCGACTTCCAACGCAGCGACTCATGCTTTGTTTCCGACTCTAATGTCAACCTCGCCTCTTGCCACGCTCCTAGTTCTTACCAGTCCCTGCAACGAGTTGCAGATGTGAATGACTGATCCGGTATCATATACCCAAGAACTACCAGGTGCATTAGCAAGATAAATCTCTATAACGTTGCAAACAAGTGTACCTGAGCCGGAAGTCACACCTCCGCTCTTGGCTTTATCAGCCAGATACTTGCTGCAATTCCTCTTCCACTGGCCATCCGACTTGTAGTAGAAGCAAGTGGATCCGGCTGTAGGAGATGGCTTAGTCCCTGAGGAAGCGCTTTGGACTGGGTCCTCCGCCTTACCTCCTGACCTTGCCTTCTTCTTCTTAGTCCAAGAACTCTTCTTGAACTTAGCCTTGTTTTATACCATCAACACTTGACTGGCACCTTTCTTGAGATCCGCCTCAGCCTGCTTGAGCATCCCATGTAATTCAGTGAGCTTCTTATCCATACCATGCATGTGGTAGTTCGATATGAACTGGCCATACGCACTAGGAAGAGAGTTCAGAATTATGTCCGTAGCAAACTCTTTGCTAATGGGGTAGGAAAGTCTTTCCAGAGACTACACGTAACCAACCATCTTGATCACATGCGCACTCAGTGGATCGCCATCCTTAAGCTTTCTGCTCAACAAAGCCTGAGATACTTGATACCTCTCAGTCTTTGCCTGAGCCTGGAACATACTTTTGAGGCTTTCGATCATATCGTAGGCCTCAACATTCTCGAACTGCTGCTGCAAGTCCGGTTCCATGTGAGAAAACATAAGACTGCTAATCTCCGTGGATTCATCACAAATCCGACGGTATGCATTGGTGGCTGCGACAGTCGCATTCTCATCCGGCTCAGCTGGAAGTGGGTTGTCTAGGACACGATCCCTTTTTTCTTGTTTGAGAACAATTCTCAGATTACGATACCAGTTGGTGAAATTAGTTCCATTCAGCTTATCTTTCTCTAAGATGGTTCTCAAAGCAAAACCGGAAATCTGAGGAAGACTGCTAGGTGTCATTGATCTACAACAGAAAATCTACAAAACACTTAAGACATGTATCCATAAAAGAGCAAGCATATTAAACACTTTAATATTTATGCTCCCACCAGAACCAACATCCCTCCGATGGTTAGTTAGTGATTCAGGACCCTAAATAAGCAAGTCGACTAGTGAGCTTTAGCATCATCGCTAGCTGTCAAGTGATCTAGGTATCTCATACGACTCCTGTTGGATGGGTGGCATCACATGCCCCGGCTCCCATCTGACTTTTCCCCAAGTCCCACAACCGTTGTGATAGACCTGTCTAGATTACCAAGTGCTTCTGCTGTAAGAGTCCGACTCGAACCCACCTAGTCGGAAAGAATTGATAGCACCTCAATTTTATGAGCCCACTACCAAAAATGTCCGACTTGTGATGGTGCAGCACTTGGCGGGGAAACCGACTAGACCTTCTTTGAGGGATTATATTCTACCAACTATCTAATAGAGATAAAACAGAGACATAACAAGAACACAAAATAAGGCAATTATAATGTGAAATGGTATGGCGATCTCCATCTCCATAAAGTCTGTAATCCGACTCGTGTCAACTCTTGTCACGTGCCATTTTACACCATGTAGCCGACTTGTACACCGACTTGCATGCCATCCGGATTCTCTAAACAGCTACACTAGCTAGTAATGCAAATTACACAGAGAATCCGACACGCAGGCCGTTATACAATAAGATGACAACACCTAGGCTCCAGCCAGCTGACAAAAAACCGTGATTCGCAGATCACATATGGATTACACACATCACATGCACATAAGCCATACCATTCACAACATCATCCTGCAAAAACAAGTTATGCATAGATACGATATCTATCGACGTTGTGAAACTCGCAACGACATCTAAGGCGCTACGACAGGGCAAACCGACGATTTTTCCGAAAAACGCAGATCTCATCTGCATTCCGGACATGGATTTCATCATCGGATAAAACAATTTTACCCAAATCTGATCCGGACTCCGATTCGATCAAACCCTTTGATCTTCGATCACCGCATCCGGGTTTACGGGTCACAGTCTACCCCGATGGCGGAAACCGACCGGTAGGGGTATGTCGTTCCACTACCTTAGCAGTTAGATCACGGAAACTAGATCATCCATTCCCCGAGTACAGTTGATCCAATCAACTTTGTACAAAACCGATCTATCTCATAGATCGACCACCAAAACTGCAATTAGATCCAATCTAACGCCAACCGCATATCACATATGCGTGATCTCGAGCCTAAAACCAGAAGCTAACGCTCTAATACCATTGTTGGGCCAGGCAGAGAAAAACAAAACTTTTTCCCTATGCGGTGATCCCAAGATCCAACTTAGGTAGAAGGCCACGAGGATTACCACTAGACGTGCAGTTGCGGAATTGAGGAAGCACGTCGCTTGATGCAGTGTAGTCCTCACGATCCGTTCAGGTTCCGCGATCCATGATCTGTACTTTCTTCACGATTGTCGAAGTGCTGAACGTATAGCACCTCTGCCGGTATCCACACGTACGAGGAGGAGCGCCGGCGATGGACTGCTAGGTCCGGTACAGCGGTGACAGGACGGACTGGGGCTAGGGTTTCCAACACATGGAGTGACCTAACCTTGTACTCTAAGCACCTGCGCCCCAGCTTATATAGGGAGTGAAAGTGGGCTCCACTCAGTTGTGGCCCATTCACTAAAAAGGCCTATATTAGCCACTGCAAGTCTTACTTGCTGACTAAGTCCATGTCTCTATTTAGGTCCAACCTAAATAGGTTTCCTGTTTGGGTCTAACCCAAACTTGCTCCGGCTCTTAAGTGGGTGACCCGACAGGCTCATGGTAAGCCGGACACGATTCCGAGTCTCACTCGTGATCGACCAGTTGGTATCGGCTCCTAGCAGAACGTGCCAACTCCCAAGTACCAATAAGTCATGACCACATACCTTCCAATGCGACTTTCGTCTGAGTCCCTTTTGCCTCACGATATACTTTGTCGGACTATAGGCGAATGACCGTCATCCCTTAAATAGTCCGACTCTCTTTCTCGATCCGAGATAAGTGATTCATCCGACTAACTCTTAGTCGGCTGCCTCGGTTAACACTTATCCGAGACGCGCATGGCCATGCTTTCCGAATCATATCTTCCGAGAGGCAAAATCCCGTCTTGGTTATTCACATCACACAGCTTGATTCTCCGTCGACCCGAACTCCGCCTTTATAACTGCCCAGTGACGGAACATCGTTTGACAGAACCTAGGCCGGAGATCCTCAACTCGGATTGTGCAATAACCTCAGGTCTAAGGATTACATTGATTGGGACATGCAAATGACGGCTTGTTCGTTCCATCTCAATATGGGTCAATCCGACTCGCTAAACTCTTTAGTCAAATCTGTGTAAGTCGGAATAGCATCTCCATGCCCATGACAAGTGGAACCTAGTCATCTGTCGACTTTCACATTGGTCTAAGTTGTGTGTCCGGCACAACCTCAATGACCAAGGACAATTAGTATGAACAACATGAATATGTAGTTCCACAATCAAATCACATATTCGATGATACACATTAGTAGTTCATACATGGACCATAACCTTATGAATACATAGTAATATCATCATACATGATTGCCTCTAGGCATATTCCCAACAAAGATCATCTATTTGTAATTCTTCATGTTGTGTTTGCGGGGATCCGATGGATATTGATATGCTATTTAAAATTGATTATTGATTCTATCATGTCTTTGTTATTTGTGATCTTGCATGCTTTCCGTTGTTAGTAGCTATCTTGGCCAAGTAGATGCTAGCAACTCCAAGAGTTAGTATTTATGCTCGATAGTGGGTTCATGCCTCTGGTAATCTGGGGAAGTGACAGAAATCTCTAAGGTACTAGATGTGCTGCTGCTACTAGGGAGAAATCTCTAATCGTATTTTTTACTTTACACGCAGTTCATAAAGCAATAATCTGTTGCTTGCAACTTAATACTGGAGGGGGTTCGGATGATAACCTAAAGGTGGATTATTAGTCATAGATGCAGTTGGATTGCGGTCTATGTGTAATGTTGTAATCCCAATCAAGTCTCAAAGGAGTCAAGATGATTAGTATATGCATGTATTGCTTTCTCGATGTTTGTCAATTGCCCCGCTGTAATTTGTTCACCCAACATGTTATCTATCTTAAGGAGAGCCACCTCTAGTGAACTATGGACCACGGTCCTTGTTCTTTACATTCAATCTACAAACTGTTTACTTCTTTGTGTTTACTTTCTGCAAAATATTACTTCTTTCCATTCGATACGTTTAATCCTTTGTTTTCCGCAAAACATGGTGAGATTGACAACCTCATCGTAAGTTGGGGACAAAGTTCTGTGGTTGTGTTGTGTAGGTCTCCATGTTGCTACTAGCACCGGTAGTGCGCCCTGCCAAAGCACAGCTAGTAACACCTTTGGGGTGTTTCCTTGCTCCTACTAGTTCAAATAAACCTTGCAGTTGTGCTCATCATACCTTCCTCTTGGGGTTCCCAACGAGCTCTACATCAACACCGCCATCAAGCATTTTTCTAGGCGCCATGCATTGAGCCATCAAGCATTTTTCTGGCGCCGTTGCCGGGGAGTCAAGGACATCTTCACAAGGGGAGTCCCTCATAACCAATCTCTTTACATTGTTATTTTGTTTTGCTTAGTTTTCTTTTTTATTTGTTTGCTTGTTTCTTATTGAAAAAAAACACACACAAATTAGTTTTACTAGTTTGCTTTCTTATTTGAAAACACACAAAAATTAGTTCCTACTATAGTTGTTGGTCTGTTATTGTCTTGCTTTATCATGCTTTCTATCAATGGTTGGTTTCTTCGAAACGGAATCTTATTGGCAAGGTGGGTTCACGGAAGAACACAAATATTATTATAAGGAACACCGCTTGTCATAAAAAGGGAAACTCTTATGGGAACAAATTGATAAATTGTATACCATTGCTCTAAACGTGTGCTCTACCTATAATGTTACTTATTGCTTTGATAAATCTTGTTGCTATAGGAGGTATAAACACCTCCCTTTTCAATGTGAGTATAATGATAATGTTACCATATCTTCTTATGTTAAGGGAAATTATGACTTTTATGATGTGGAACAAATTGAAGAATTTATTGCTTGGAAGGGTGCATTCGAACTAGCTTATTTACTTGAAAATACTGATGATGCACCTTATAAACATGACGTTTATGATATACTTCAATTTTGCTTTGATAACTACAAGGAAGAAAATGGCTATATTCTTGAATATCTTAATAGATGCTCTCCACCAATGGAAGAGACTAATGCCTTGCAGGAGCCTATGGAAGAAGAAATTGCTGAAATTAGAAGCTCATTGGATGAAAAAGAGGAGGAGAGTGATGATCATGAGGAGGAAGAATGGATCTACCCATCCCTACCTTCTAATGAGAGTAAATCTTTACCTCTTATATTATTTGATTGTCCCCCATGCTTACCAAAGGAGGACGAATGTCATGTTCCCGAGGATTCTTTTGAAAATGTTTATAATAAAGCTCTAGTGTTTTTAGATCATGAAAAGCATACTTTATGTGATAGTTATATAGTTGAGTTTACTCATGAGGGTACTGAAAATTATTATGAGAGAGAAAATATGGTTGTAGAAGTTTTCATGGTATTGAGACACCTCTCTATGTGCTGAAAGTTTTGAAGTTGCTCTTGTTTTATCTACCCATTCTTGCTACTCTGTGCTTCTTTGATTTATTTTCTTACAAGGTTCCTATGCATAGGAATTGGGTTAGACTTAAATGTGTTTTGAATTTGCTTCTTGATGCTCTCTTTTCCTTCAATTCATATTTCTTATGTGAGCATCTTCACAAACTATCATGCCTAACTTAATGGCGTTAAAGAAAAGTACTTATTGGGAGATAACCCAAAAGTTTTAGATGAGTCTTGGAAGTTATTACTTCAGTAATAACCTCTCCTTATCCTTTTATTTGCTTTTTGTGCCAAGAGTAACCTCTAATGCGAGAGAAGTAATGATTGGGAAAATTGTTGTCCCGAATCAGATTTCTGTGCTTCACCGTAAAAATTCGTGTAAAATCTTTGAACGTCTTTTTGAGGCGTGAATTTTTGTGCTACTGCCCCAGGTTGTTATCTAACTTTCGTTAGTTCAACACTTTTTTTATTTGAGCAATATAAGGTCTTTGAAAAAATTCTTCTTTACCTGCTGGTCTGTTTTGACAGATTTCTGTCATTTTCTGCATTTGCTTCTTGTTGGTTCCTTTTTGAGTTCTTTTGGGGAATTGAGATTTTTGAGGGAAGTGCTACAGTAGCTAGTGTTCTAATGGAAGTTTATTTGGTGTTATAACTGAACCTTGAGACTTATTTATCTTGAGTGCACTAATGTTGCTAATAAAGATTGTGTGAAGTTTTGTATGAAGGAAAATTTTCAGGTGTATGGAAGGAATGAGTAATGAGATGAAGCATGGATTAAAGCTCAAACTTAGGGATGCCACGCGTTTCACCCGAAGAAATATCCAATAAGTACAAGCGTCAAAGCTTGGGGATGCCCAAGGCATCCCCTTCTTCATCAATAAAAATCTCAGGTTTCTTGCAAAAGCTTCATTTTTATTGTTTCATGCACAGTTGTGTTGTTCTTGGAGCGTCTTCTTTTTTTGTTTTCGTTTTGGTTTTTCGTTTTATTTGTTTGCTTAGTTTTCTGAATAAATTGGTTGGACCCCTCTTTCATACATTGGTTTGCAAATAGTTTGGCTTGGTTTGAAAAAGAGTAGGAAAGTTCATGCTTATCTGGTAAAAAGAGCTCGTTTTTGACTGTGGCCTATGCTTTGTCATGCCATGCTTGATATTGTTTTGGCTTTATGCTTAGTATTCTTTGCTGTAGCATGACTTGTTAGAAACAATTGAGATTTCTTAATGTGCCTTTGATGAATTATGTGTTGTTTTAGCATATTAAAGCATAGTATAGTGGTATTCTCCTTTGAAGCTTTATTTGGGTTGACTTGGTGCATGCTCACACCATGTTATGACTATCTCAAGTAACCATAGCCTTTATGATACTTTAGTTTTGAACTTGTAGTATCACTTGATGCTTTTATCAATGTTGTTTTGTTGCTCTGCATGATTATGGCCATTATTGCTCTTTTAGTTTGTCGCTCCCAGTCTTTTGCTAGCCTCCACAACAAAGTATGAGTTCCACTCATGCATCCAACTCCCTAAACCAAGTTATTCCAAAGAGTCCACCATACCTACCTACTATCTTATGCTATTCCAAGTATATTCATGCTTTTGTTTACCTTCCAAATTAAACTTGTTATGAGAAAACTAGTGATTAAAGCTCTCACGAACTTTATGGCACACTTTAATTTACTTGCCCTTAATAAACTTGAACCATTGTGTCTTCTATGTTGTATATGCTTGCACTTATTTGTTGGGAATTAGCAGAACCATGCTTTCGTGAGGAACGCTTTCAACATTGCACTTGGTAGTTGTACTTAGTTCATATCATGCTCTTTTGTATATGGATGTCGTCGGTGTGAAATGAAAGGGGAGGTTGTAAGTCCATGGAATTATGTATATGTGTTAAAGAAACGCCTAGGCCGCTGGTCTAATCCATGCTGACATGGTGGAAACCTGTAGCGTAACCATAATGAGCTGTCTATGAAGCATTCTTCTTATAAAAAAAGAGTCCTATATTGAGAAAAAAGAGAAAAGAGAAAAAAAAGAGATTATGAAAAGAGGAAATAGAGAAAAAAGCACCATATTCCCATGGTAAATAAGAAGAATGTTGAGATGCTCGTTATCTACTTGCCTTGTCATTTTGATATGGGGATTCTTCCGTATCATCAGGCAAGGGGTACCCCGTTGGCGGTTCTCTATGATACACATATACTTACAATGACAAGAACTTACCGGTGACTAAACTTGAGTAGCATGAGGAGCGGCCCTCGTATACAAGGGACATGAGATTTCTGACTTATACTTCGTCAAGCATGTACACCATAGTTTGTTTACTTTAACCTTAATCACTTCAAGATGCTTATGATAGGGGCAATGCAAGCTGAAAGATATAAGTACCATAATTTTTGGAAGCTCTTTATGAGACTTGAATCCCTACTTCCTTTTACAAAGGCCTTTCTTCCACCATTATATTGAGTCTCCACCTTCTATCTTTATGCACCTACTTTGAGAGCATAGTGGCCATTCTTACTTCTATGTGCATTGTCCCAAGACTAGTTGATTGATGCATAACTTGTTATTGCTTGTTTTAAACTATTGTGTCTAATCACTCTTATGAAGTTTGAAGGTGTCATATGCATTTATATTTGCTACTCTATTTAGGGACAAGCTGAATACTATTATGCTATGATTTCTTTATGTGAAACAAACAAACATCTTGCAAAGCATTGTTATTCATGAATCTTTTGTTTGTG
Organism: Avena eriantha; assembly: GCA_910589775.1. Lineage (NCBI taxonomy): Eukaryota > Viridiplantae > Streptophyta > Magnoliopsida > Poales > Poaceae > Avena > Avena eriantha. Next base: position 100,447 of record CAJUXJ010002076.1, read on the forward strand.
CCTTTTCATGTTGCATCATAGTTTCTATGTCTTATTGCTAGAACTTTGTCTTTCATGTTATGATTGAAGTACTATGATCCCAGCTTTGAATGTTTTACAAATACTTTGATCAATTTAATGATGGTGCATGTCACCTCAAAAATTATTATTTCTTTTTATCCCTTACCTACTCGAGGACAAGCAGGAGTTAATCTTGGGGATGTTGATACATTGCAAATGTATCTATAATTTTTGATGTTCCATTCTTGGTTTTATCCACTTTCTTGTGTTTTGTCCAAACTTTGGAGTACTTTTCATATGATGTCTTGGACTAACCTATTAACAAGAGCCACAGTGTCGGCTGCCGGTTTTCTGCTGTTTTTGGTTCTAGGAAAGTCAAAAAATGAATATTTTCGGAATTGGACGGGACAAAAGCCAAAGTGCCTATTTTTCCGGATGTCATCAAGTGCTAGAATACGAGACGGAGAGGGGCTAGGGGGCCACCAGACCACCTGGCCGCGCAGCCAGGCCTGGCCCACGCCAGGGGGTGGTGTGGCCGCTCCCGGCACCCCCTCGGCCTCTCCTTCTGCCTATATATTGCCCTCGGGACGAAAACCCTAAGTGCCTAATCAAAAATCAACGAAAGAGTCTATAGCCGCCGTCATCTCCATCCCTAGATCGGGAGGGATCTGAAGCTCTTCCCGGCACCCTGTCGGAGAGGGGAATTCACCCTAGAGGCCTTCTTCATCACCATGCAAGCCTCGGTGTGATGCATGAGTAGTTCATCCTTGGACTACGGATCCATCTAGTAGCTAGATGGTTGGTTCTCCTCCTTTGTGCTTTCATGTTTAGATCTTCTATTTGTAATTCTACATGTTGTGTTTGCGGGGATCCGATGGATATTGAGATGCTATTTCAGATTGGTTATTGATTCTATCATGTCTTTGTTATTTGTGATCTTGCATGCTTTCCGTTGTTAGTAGCTATCTTGGCCAAGTAGATGCTAGCAACTCCAAGAGTTAGTATTTATGCTCGATAGTGGGTTCATGCCTCTGGTAATCTGGGGAAGTGACAGAAAACTCTAAGGTACTAGATGTGTTGTTGCTACTAGGGAGAAAACAACAATCCTTTGTTCATAGAACAATCGTATTGTTTACTTTACACGCAGTTCGTGAAGCAATAATCTGTTGCTTGCAACTTAATACTAGAGGGGGTTCGGATGATAACCTGAAGGTGGATTATTAGTCATAGATGCAGTCGGATGGCGGTCTATGTATAATGTAGTAATGCCCAATCAAGTCTCAAAGGAGTCAAGATGATTAGTATATGCATGTATTGCTTTCTCGATGTTTGTCAATTGCCCCGCTATAATTTGTTCACCCAACATGTTATCTATTTTAAGGAGAGCCACCTCTAGTGAACTATGGATCCCGGTCCTTGTTCTTTACATTCAATCTACAAACTGTTTACTTATTCGTGTTTACTTTCTACAAACTATTACTTCTTTCCATTCGATACGTTTAATCTTTTGTTTTCTACAAAACATGGTGAGATTGACAACCTCATCGCAAGTTGGGGACAAAGTTCTGTGGTTGTCTTGTGCAGGTCTCCACGTTGCTACTAGCACCGGTAGTGCGCCCTGCCAAAGCTCAGCAAGTAACACCTTTGGGGTGTTTCCTTGCTCCTACTGGTTCGATTAAACCTTGGTTTCATAACTGAGGGAAACTTGCTGTTGTGCTCATCATACCTTCCTCTTGGGGTTCCCAATGAGCTCTACATCAACACCGCCATCAAGCATTTTTCTGGGCGACGTGCATTGAGCCATCATGAAGTCACACAACTTAGTGTTTTCAAGAGTAGTCATTTTTTGTATTTTTGATAAAGAAAGCAAACTTGTGAAACTAATTTTGTGTGTTTTTGATAACAAAACAAGCAAAGAAAGCAAAAAGAAACTAAGAAAAACAAAAATAACAAAGTAAAGAGATTGGTTATGAGGGACTCCCCTTGTGAAGATGTGCTTGACTCCCTGGAAATAGCGCCAAAAAAAGGTGTTGATGGCCCAAATATATCGAGCTCGTTGGGGAACCCCAAGAGGAAGGTATGATGAGCACAGCAATAAGTTTTCCCTCAGTAAGAAACCAAGGTTATGAATCCAGTAGGAGCAAGGAAACACCCCAAAGGTGTAGCTAGCTGAACGTTGGCAGGGCGCACTACCGGTGCCAGTAGCAACGTGGAGACCCGCACAACAAAACCACAGAACTTTGCCCCCAACTTGCGATGAGGTTGTCAATCTCAGCGGTTTTGCAGAAAACAAAGGATTAAATGTATCGAATGGAAGGAAGAAATAGTTCACAGAAAGTAAACGCAAAGCAGTAACCAGTTTGTAGATTGTATGTAAAGAAAGGACCGGGGTCCAAAGTTCACTAGAGGTGGCTCTCCTTAAGATAGGTAACATGCTGGGTGAAAAAATTACATCGGGGCAATTGACAAACATCGAGAAAGCATACAAGCATATACTAATCATCTTGACTCCTTTGGAACTTGATTGGGCATTACAACATTATACATAGATCGCCATCCAACTGCATCTATGACTAATAATCCACCTTCAGGTTATAATCTGAACCCCCTCCAGTATTAAGTTGCAAGCAACGGATTATTTCTTTACGAATTACGTGTAATGTAAGGATTGTTGTTTTCTCCCTAGTAGCAACAACACATCTAGTACCTTAGAGATTTCTGTCACTTCCACTGATTACCAGAGGCATGAACCCACTATCGAGCATAAATACTAACTCTTGGAGTTGCTAGCATCTACTTGGCCAAGATAGCTACTAACAACGGAAAGCATGCAAGATCACAAATAACAAAGACATGATAGAATCAATAATCAATCTGAAATAGCATCTCAATATCCATCGGATCCCCACAAACACAACATGCAGAATTACAAATAGATGATCTTGATCATGGACGGAGCTCACAAGATCTAGACATGAAAGCACAAAGGAGGAGAACCAGCCATCTAGCTACTACATGGACCCGTAGTCCAGAGATGAACTACTCACGCATCACACCGGAGGCTTGCATGATGATGAAGAAGGCCTCCAGGGTGAATTCCCCTCTCCGGCAGGGTGCCAGGAAGAGCTTCAGATCCCTCCCGATCTAGCGATAGAGATGACGGCGGCTACAGACTCTTTCGTGGAGTTTTGATCGGGTACTTAGGGTTTTGGTCCCAAGGGAAATATATAGGCGGAAGGAGAGGCCGAGGGGGTGATGGAGTTGGCCAGAGCACCCCCTAGCGTGGGTCAGGCCTAGCCACGCGGCCAGGTAGTGTGGCTGGCCCCCAACCCTTCTCCGTCTCATATTCTGGCTTCAGATGTCTTCCGGAAAAATAGGCACTTTGGCATTTGTCCTGTCCAATTCCGAGAATATTCATTTTCTGAATTTCCTGGGACCAAAAATAGCAGAAAACGGGCACCTGGCACTATGGTTCTTGTTAATAGGTTAGTCCAAGAAATCATATGAAAAGTACTCCAAAGTGTGGACAAAACACAAGAAAGTAGATAAAACCAAGCATGGATCATCACAAATTATAGACACATTTGCAATGTATCACGCACATGCAATGATTCCGGTGGTGGTTTAGGAAAAGAACACACATGCAATGACTCTAGTGGATCCATGTGGTTTAGGAAAGGAACACACATGCAATGACTCTAGTGGTGGTTAAGGAAAAAAACACACATGCAATGACTATGGTGGTGGTTCAGGAAAAGAACACACATGCAATGACTCTGGTGGATCAATGTGGTTTAGGAAAAGAACACACACGCAATTACTCTGCTGGATCCATGTTGTTTATGAAAGGAACACATATGCAATGACTATAGTGGTATTAGGAAAAGAACACACATGCAATGACTCTGGTGGTGGTTTAGGAAAAGAACACGCATGCAATCACTCTGGTGGATCAGTGTGGTTTAGGAAACGAATACAATCCAATCACTCTGGTGGATCCATGTAGTTTAGGAAAAGAAGACACATGCAATGACTCTGGTGGATCCATGTGGTTTAGGAAAGGAACACACATGCAATGAGTCTCGTGGATCCATGTGGTTTAGGAAAGGAACACACATGCAATGACTCTGGTGGATCCATGTGGTTCAGGAAAGGAACACACATGCAATGACTCTGGTGGTATTAGGAAAGGAAAACACTTGCAATGACTCTGGTTGTGGTTTAGGAAAAGAACACACATGCGATGACTCTAGTGGATCCATGTGGTTTAGGAAAGGAACACACATGCAATGACTCTAGTGGTGGTTTAGGAAAAGGACACACATGCAATGACTCTGGTGGTTGTTCAGGAAAAGTACAACATGCGGTGACTCTGGTGGATCAATGCGGTTTAGGAAAGGAACACACATGCAATTACTCTGGTGGATCCATGTGGTTTAGGAAAGGAACACACATGAAATGACTCTGGTGGATCCATGTGGTTTAGGAAAAGAACACACATGCAATGACTCTGGTGGATCAATGTGGTTTAGGAAGGAACACAGATGCAATGACTCTGGTGGATCCATGTGCTTTAGGAAAGGAACAAACATGCAATGACTCTGGTGGTGGTTTAGCAAAAAGAACAAACATGCAATGACTCTGGTGGATCCATGTGGTGTACGAAAGGAACACATATGCAATGACTCTACTGGTGGTTTCGGAAATGAACACACATGCAATGACTCTGGTGGTGGTTCAGGAAAAGAACACACATGCAAGGACTCTAGTGGATCAATGTGGTTTAGGAAAGAAACACACATGTAATGACTTTGGTGGATCCATGTGGTTTAGGAAAGGAACACACATGCAATTACTCTGGTGGATCCATGTGGTTTAGGAAAGGAAAACACCTGCAATTACTCTGGTGGATCCATGCGGTTTTGGAAAGGAACACACATGCAATGAATCTTGTGGATCCATGTGGTTTATGAAAGGAACACGCATGCAATGACTCTTGTGGTGCTTTAGGAAAAGAACACACATACAATGACTCTAGTGCTGGATTAGGAAAATACCACACATGTAATGTATCTGGTGGATCGATGTGGTTTAGGAAAGGGACACACATGCAATGACTCTAGTCGATCCATCTGGTTCAGGAAAAGAACACACTTGCAATGACTCTGATGCATACATATGGTTTAGGAAAGGAACAGACATTCAATGACTCTAGTGGATCGATATAGTTTAGGAAAGTAACACACATGCAATGACTCTAGTGGATCCATGTGGTTTATGAAAGGAACACACATGCAATGAATCTGGTGGATCCATGTGGTTTTGGAAAGGAAGACACATGCAATGACTCTGGTGGTGGTTTAAGAAAAGGACACACATGCAATGACTCTGGTGGTGGTTTAGGAAAAGAACACACATGCAGTGACTCTGGTGGATCAATGTGGTTTAGGAATGGAACACACATGCAATTACTCTGGTGGATCCATGTGGTTTAGGAAAGGAACACACATGCAATGACTCTGGTGGATCCATGCGGTTTAGGAAAAGAACACAAATGCAACGACTCTGGTGGTATTAGGAAAAGAACACCCATGCAATGACTCTGGTGGTGGTTTAGGAAAAGAACACACATGCAATCACTCTGGTGGATCAGTGTGGTTTAGGAAAGGAACACAATGCAATGACTCCGGTGGATCCATGTGGTTTAGGAAAATAAGACACATGCAATGACTCTGGTGGTGGTTTAGGGAAAGAACACAAATGGAATGACTCTGGCGGATCCATGTGGTTTAGGAAAGGAACACACAAGAAATGACTGGTGGATCCATGTGGTTTATGAAAGGAACACACATGCAATGACTCTGGTGGTATTAGGAAAGGAACAAACATGCAATTACTCTGGTGGTGGTTTAGGAAAGGAACATACATGCAATGACTCTAGTGGTGGTTTAGGAAAAGAACACACATGCAATGACTCTGGTGGTGGTTCAGGAAAAGAACACATATGAAGTGACTCTGGTGGATCAATGTGGTTTAGGAAAGGAACACACATGCAATTACTCTTGTGGATCCATGTGGTTTAGGAAAGGAACACACATGCAATAACTCTGGTGGATGCATGTGGTTTAGGAAAAGAACAAACATGCAATGACTCTAGTGGATCCATGTGGATTAGGAAAAAAACAAACATGCAATGACTCTAGTGGTGGTTTAGGAAAAGAAAACACATGCAATGACTATGGTGGTGGTTCTACAAAATAACACACATGTAGTGAATCTGGTGGATCAATGTGGGTTCGGAAAGGAACACACATGCAATTACTCTGGTGGATCCATGTGGTTTAGGAAAGGAACACACATGCAATAACTCTAGTGGATCCATGTGGTTTAGGAAAAGAACACACATGGAATGACTCTGGTGGTGGTTTAGGAAAAGAACACACATACAATGACTCTGGAGGATCAATGTGGTTTAGGAAAGGAACAAGGATGCAATGACTCTGGTGGATCCATGTGGTTTAGGAAAGGAACAATATGCAAGGACTCTGGTGGTGGTTCAAGAAAAGAACACACATGCGATGACTCTGGTGGTGGTTCAGGAAAAGAACACATATGAAGTTACTCTTCTGGATCAATGTGGTTTAGGAAAGGAACATACATGCAATTACTCTGGTTGATACATGTGGTTTAGGAGAGGAACACACATGCAATGACTCTTGTGGATCCATGTTGTTTATGGAAGGAACACACATGCAATGACTCTTGTGGTTGTTTAGAAAAGAACACACATGTAATGACATTGGTGCTGGATTAGAAAAATAACACACATGCAATGAGACTGGTGGATCCATGTGGTTTAGGAAAGGGACACACATTCAATTACTCTAGTGGAGCCATGTGGTTTAGGAAAACAAGACACTTACAATGATTCTTGTGGATCCATGTGGTTTAGGAAAGGAACACACATGCAATGACTCTAGTGGTGGTTTAGGAAAATAACACACATGCAATGAGTCTGGTGGTGGTTCAGGAAAAGAGTACACATGAAGTGACTCTCGTGGATCAATGTGGTTTAGGAAAAGAACACACATGCAATTACCCTGCTGGATCCATTTAGTTTAGGAAAGGAATACATATGCAATGACTCGGGTGGATCCATGTTGTTTATGAAAGGAACACACATGCAATGAGTCTCGTAGTATTAGGAAAAGAACACACATGCAATGACTCTTGTGGTGGTTTAGGAAAATAACACACATGCAATCACTCTGGTGGATCAGTGTGGTTTAGGAAAGGAATACAATGCAATCACTCTGGTGGATCCATGTGGTTTAGGAAAAGAATACACATGCAATGACTCTGGCGGTGGTTTAGGGAAAGAACACACATACAATGAATCTGGTGGATCCATGTGGTTTAGGAAAGGAACACACATGCAATGACTCTAGTGGACCCATGTGGTTTAGGAAAGGAACAAACATGCAATGACTCTGGTGGATCCATGTGGTTCAGGAAAGGAACACACATGCAATGACTTTGGTGGTATTAGGAAAGGAACACACTTGCAATGAGTCTGGTTGTGGTTTAGTAAAAGAACACACATGCAATGACTCTACTGGATCCATGTGGTTTAGGAAAGGAACACACATTCAAGGACTCTAGTGCTGGTTTAGGAAAAGAACACACATGTAATGACTCTAGTGGTGGTTCAGGAAAAGTACAACATGCAGTGACTCTGGTGGATCAATGTGGTTTAGGAAAGGAACACACATGCAATTACTCTGGTGGATCCATGTGGTTTAGGAAAGGAACACACGTGAAATGACTCTGTTGGATCCATGTGGTTTTGGAAAATAACACACATGCAATGACTCTGGTGGATCAATGTGGTTTAGGAAAGGAACACATATGCAATGACTCTGGTGGATCCATGTGCTTTAGGAAAGGAATAAACATGCAATGACTCTGGTGATGGTTTAGCAAAAGAATACAGATGCAATGACTCTGGTGGATCCATATGGTTTATGAAAGGAACACACATGCAATGACTCTACTGGTGGTTTCGGAAAAGAACACACATGTAATGACTCTTGTGGTGGTTCAGGAAAAGAATAAGCATGCAAGGACTCTAGTTTATCAATGTGGATTAGGAAAGAAACACACATGTAATGACTTTGGTGGATCCATGTGGTTTAGGAAAGGAACACACATGCAATTACTCGGGTGGATCCATGTGGTTTAGGAAATTAAAACACATGCAATTACTCTGGTGGATCCATGCGGTTTTGGAAAGGAACACACATGCAATGACTCTTGTGGATCCATGTGGTTTATGAAATGAACACACATGCAATGAATCTTGTGGTGCTTTAGGAAAAGAACACACATGCAATGACTCTAGTGCTGGATTAGGAAAATACCACACATGCAATGACTCTAGTGGACCCATGTGGTTTAGGAAAGGAACACACATGCAATGACTCTGGTGGATCCATGTGGTTCAGGAAAGGAACACACTTGCAATGACTTTGGTGGTATTAGGAAAGGAACACACTTGCAATGACTCTGGTTGTGGTTTAGGAAAAGAACACACATGCAATGACTCTAGTGGATCCATGTGGTTTAGGAAAGGAACACACATTCAAGGACTCTAGTGCTGGTTTAGGAAAAGAACACACATGTAATGACTCTAGTGGTGGTTCAGGAAAAGTACAACATGCAGTGACTCTGGTGGATCAATGTGGTTTAGGAAAGGAACACACATGCAATTACTCTGGTGGATCCATGTGGTTTAGGAAAGGAACACACATGAAATGACTCTGTTGGATCCATGTGGTTTAGGAAAATAACACACATGCAATGACTCTGGTAGATCAATGTGGTTTAGGAAAGGAACACATATGCAATGACTCTGGTGGATCCATGTGCTTTAGGAAAGGAATAAACATGCAATGACTCTGGTGATGGTTTAGCAAAAGAATACAGATGCAATGACTCTGGTGGATCCATATGGTTTATGAAAGGAACACACATGCAATGACTCTACTGGTGGTTTCGGAAAAGAACACACATGTAATAACTCTTGTGGTGGTTCAGGAAAATAATACGCATGCAAGGACTCTAGTTTATCAATGTGGTTTAGGAAAGAAACACACATGTAATGACTTTGGTGGATCCATGTGGTTTAGGACAGGAACACACATGCAATTACTCGGGTGGATCCATGTGGTTTAGGAAAGGAAAATACATGCAATTACTATGGTGGATCCATGCGGTTTTGGAAAGGAACACACATGCAATGACTCTTGTGGATCCATGTGGTTTATGAAATGAACACACATGCAATGAATCTTGTGGTGCTTTAGGAAAAGAACACACATGCAATGACTCTAGTGCTGGATTAGGAAAATACCACACATGCAATGACTCTGGTGGATCCATGTGGTTTAGGAAAGGGACACACATGCAATGACTCTAGTCGATCCATGTGGTTCAGGAAAAGAACACACTTGCAATGACTCTGATGGATCCATATGGTTTAGGAAAGGAACACACATTCAATGACTCTAGTGGATCGATATGGTTTAGGAAAGTAAAACACATGCAATGACTCTGGTGGATCCATGTGGTTTATGAAAGGAACACACATGCAATGAATCTGGTGGATCCATGTGATTTAGGAAAGGAAGACACATGCAATGACTCTGGTGGTGGTTTAGGAAAAGGACACACATGCAATGACTCTGGTGGAGAGGAACACACATGCAATGAATCTGGTGGATCCATATGGTTTAGGAAAGTAACACACATGCAATGACTCTAGTGGATCCATGTGGTTTATGAAAGGAACACACATGCAATGACTCTGGTGGTGGTTTAGGAAAAGAACACACATGCAATGAGTCTGGTGGTGGCTTAGGAAAATAACACATATGCAATGCCTCTGGTGGATCAATGTGGTTTAGGAAAGGAACACAACTACTATTACTCTGGTGGATTCATGTGGTTTAGGAAAAGAATAGACTTGCAATGACTCTAGTGGATCCATGTGGTTGAGGAAAGGAACACACATACAATGACTCTGGTGGGAAAGGAACACACATGGAATGACTCTAGTGGTGGTTTATGAAAGGAACACACATGTAATGACTCTAGTGGATCCATGTGCTTTAGGAAAAGAAGACACATGAAATTACTCTAGTGGTGGTTTAGGAAAAGAACACACATGCAATGACTCTGGTTGATCCATGTGGTTTAGGAAAGGAACACACATGCAATGAGTCTGGTGGTGGTTTAGGAAAAGAACACACATGCAATCACTCTGGTGGTGGTTTAGGTAAGGAACACACATGCAATGACTCTAGTGGATCCATGTGGTTTAGCAAAGTAACACACATGCAATGACTCTGGTGGTGGTTTGGGAAAAGAACACACATGCAATGACTCTAGTGGATCAATGTGGTTTACGAAAGGAACACACATGCAATGACTCTAGTGGTGGTTTAGGAAAGGAACACAAATGCAATGACTCGAGTGGTGGTTTAGAAAAATAACACACATGCAATGACTCTGGTGGATCCATGTGGTTTAAGAAAAAACACACATGCAATGACTCTAGTGGATCCATGTGGTTTAGGAAAGGAAGACACATGCACTGACTTTGGTGGATCCATTAGGTTTATGAAAGGAACACGCATGCAATTACTCTAGTGGTGGTTTAGGAAAATAACACACATGCAATGACACTGATGGATCCAAGTGGTTTAGGAAAGGGACATACATGCAATGACTCTTGTGGATCCATGTGGTTTAGGAAAAGAACACACTTACAATTACTCTGGTGCATCCATGTGGTTTAGGAGAGGAACACACATGCAATGACTCTGGTGGATCCATATGGTTTCGGAAAGTAACACACATGCAATGACTCTGGTGGATCCATGTGGTTTATGAAAGGAACACACACGCAATGATGCTAGTGGTGGTATTACGAAAAGAACACACATGCAATGTTTCTGGTGGTGGTTTAGGAAAAGAACACACATGTAATCAATCTGGTGGATCAGTGTGGTTTAGGAAAGGAACACACATGCAATGACTCTGGTGGATCCATGTGGTTTAGGAAAAGAACACACGTGCAATGACTCTGGTGGATCCATGTGGTTTAAGAAAAAACACACATGGAATGACTCTAGTGGATCCATGTGGTTTAGGAAAGTAACACACATGCAATGACTTTGGTGGATCCATGTGGTTTATGAAAGGAACACGCATGCAATTACTCTAGTGGTGGTTTAGGAAAATAACACACATGCAATGACACTGATGGATCCAAGTGGTTTAGGAAAGGGACACACATGCAATGACTCTAGTGGATCCATGTGGTTTAGGAAAAGAACACACTTACAATGACTATGGTGCATCCATGTGGTTTAGCAGAGGAACACACATGCAATGACTCTGGTGGATCCATATGGTTTAGGAAAGTAACACACATGCAATAACTCTGGTGGATCCATGTGGTTTATGAAAGGAACACACATGCAATGACTCTGGTGGTGGTTTAGGAAAAGATCACACATGCAATGACTCTGGTGGTGGCTTAGGAAAATAACACACATGCAATGCCTCTGGTGGATCCATGTGGTTTAAGAAAGGAACACATCTGTTATGACTCTGGTGGATGCATGTGGTTTAGGAAAAGAACAGACTTGCAATGACTCTAGTGGATCCATGTGGTTTAGGAAAGGAACACACATTCAATGACTCTGGTGGGAAAGGAACACACATGCAATGACTCTAGTGGTGGTTTATGAAAGGAACACACATGTAATGACTCTAGTGCATCCATGTGCTTTAGGAAAAGAAGACACATGCAATTACTCTAGTGGTGGTTTAGGAAAAGAACACACATGCAATGACTCTGGTTGATCCATGTGGTTTAGGAAAGGAACACACATGCAATGAGTCTGGTGGTGGTTTAGGAAAAGAACACACATGCAATGACTCTAGTGGTGGTTTAGATAAGGAACACACATGCAATGACTCTAGTGGATCCATGTGGTTCAGCAAAGTAACACACATGCAATGACTCTGGTGGTGGTTTGGGAAAAGAACACACATGCAATGACTCTGGTGGATCAATGTGGTTTACGAAAGGAACACACATGCAATGACTCTAGTAGTGGATTAGGAAAAGAACACACATGCAATGACTCTAGTGGATCCATGTGGTTTAAGAAAAAACACACATGGAATGACTCTAGTGGATCCATGCGGTTTAGAAAAGTAACACACATGCAATGACTTTGGTGGATCCATGTGGTTTATGAAAGGAACACGCATGAAATTACTCTAGTGCTGGTTTAGGAAATAACACACA
>CAJUXJ010002077.1:0-22454 GCA_910589775.1 Avena eriantha
GTTCTTCCAAAGATCATAAGAATATCCTTACTATCATCCAATGATCATCTTATGAGTCACCCTGGTATATGCTCATAACATTTAGAGATATGACATATCTAGATATGTACATATCATGGTATGATTGATTAAGATATTCATGTGATTTTACTCACCAAGTGTCAAAACACTTGAATCCCATTTATCAATATATTCATGTGATTTTACTCACTAAGTGTCAAAACACTTGAATCTCATTATCAAGGGATCATGTGATTTTACTCACCAAGTGTCAAACACTTGAATCTTGATCACTCACCAAGTATCCTAAACTTGAATCTTGATTCAACCTTTTCCATGTGGCAAGAACCTTTCTTGTTGTTTCCATGTTGAACTCATTCAATTTCATCTATGTACATTTTGCATAACCATATTAACGTCTCAATCTATCCAATAGACTGTGATGCCAAATATTCTGGTTTTGCCCAAATCTTTCATTTAAATCTAATTTTAATGAAATCCTTAACTTGTGTCAATAAAAGATACATTATTTCCATCAAAAATATGTCTTATATACACAATGTATTAGAATATGTCTCAGCAGCGCTTGCACTTAATTTCTTGCAAATGCGAGCATCTTCATCATCTCGGATGAAATTAACCATGTTAACATTTTCATCACGGTGATTTGCTCAGTGCTCCCTGCAGTTTCGCTGGGCTTTACCCGCGTGGGCTTCTATAAGAGAATGAAAAGCTCTCTCTTTACAATAAAACGCGAACCGCGCGGAGCCACCCAACTCCGCTATGATTACTTCAACCATTGAAGTTTGCATGTCTTTTTTAGCATCCTTTGATTTAACGAAACCCTTCGGACCGTGTCATGTACACATCCTTGGTAACCATTCTTTAGAAGAACATAGTTGTGTTTGTTCAACTAGCATACACAACAATTGATATGTAGTGGTTGCTACACTAATGCGTCCAGACTAAATATTGGCTACGAAAGATCGAATCTTGTCATATTAAACCCTTGAACATTGTCGTAAACTTTTTACCGACATGTTGACTATTTCATAGATGTGAAACATCCATGTCTGTTTCTTTAGATCCAAATGTGACTGATAGGATTTATGCCTTTCAGAGGGTCTTCCAAGTATAGTAACTTGGTTTCTTGTGGTTTTCTGGTGGAAATATCAAGGATTTTATGGCTTCAAGCCATTTGACCGAGTCATAGCCCCCCCCATCGCTTCTTTGCATGTAGTCAGTTCATCAATGTTAAACAATATTATTGAATCTCAAATCTTAGTACTTGATTGTTTACCCGACCTACGTGGTTCAATAGGAACTTAGATCTCGTGACCACGACCATTGAGGCCTAGAGCTACGAGCATTATGTTTGCTTCCGGGACATTTTCGGTGTTTGGTGCAACTCTGCACATATAGCTAAGTTCAATGTCCTTATCAAAGTTCTATTTTCCTCCCACTTACCTTTTCGTGAAAAATTCCTTCTCAAGAAACTGACGTTTAAGTGACGAACACTTTGTCTTTGGTGTTATGGAGGAATACGCAATAGTTATTTGGGATAACCTACAAGATGTGTCTTATCTGACTTTTGTTGTAAACATTTACTTATGCCTAGCATACCAGAATTTAGAAATGACAAATTGGGTTTTATCCCAATCCATAACTTATATGTTGTCATTCCAACGGATTACGATGGAGCTCTTTTTTAGTGTAAAAGAGGTAGTCACTAAAGATTATCTTCAAAATATAATGGCAATTTTATAAATAACACGTTGATCTTCGCATGTCAAACAAGGTTTGATTATATCTCTCGAATACCCCATATTCCTATGGTTTATCAGGAAACATAAATCCATGGAATGATTCCTTAAATCTTAGGTGTTTTTGTTAAACTTGCAACCCAAATATTTTCCTTTATGATCCATCATAAATTCTTTATTTTCTTGTTACAATGATTTTCACTTCATCTTGAAATCATTTGAACATTTTCAAATGTTTCATACTTCTTCCTGATTAAGTAATATACATATATTCACTCAAATCTTTGGTTAAAGTATATGAAGTTTGAATGATCCACACATACGGCTACACATAAGGACTATATGCATCAATATGCACAATGTCCAATAATTTAGTCGTTCGTTCCTATTTGGCCTATGAACGAAATTTAAATCATTTCCAGGAAATTCACGCAAGCGTCTATTTATTCAAAAATCAAAAAGATTCCAAATTCCATCAACATGGAGTTTTCTTCATGTTTCTTTCCAATATGATTTAAACTGTAGTGTGATATGTCCTAAATATCTGTAATTTTTGATGCTCCATGCTTGTTTTATATCAACTTTCTATGTTTTGTTCACACTTTGAGGTATTTTCATATACATTTTCTGGACTAACCTATTAACAAGATGTCGTAGTGCCAGTTGCCTGTTTTCTGCTGTTTTTGGTTTCAGAAAAGCTAGTAAGGAAATATTCTCGGATTGGACAAGACAAAAGCCAAAGTCAATATTTTACCAGAAGGAACACGGAGTCCAAAGGGCAGCCGAAGAGGAGAATATCATTTTGCGGCCCGAAAGTTGGGGGGTCCAGGCAACGCGGTACCCAAGTCCCTACAATCATCCGCGATGACTATAGTTGGTGTGTGCCAAATACTCAAAGGGTCTTTTCCGCACGAATTCAACTTTACGTTTCAATACAAAAAATCAGGCTAACGGCCATCAAGTTGGGCCTCTGTCAGTTCTTGCCGTTATGTTGCTCCTGTCGCTTAGGTGTTCAATTAGGCTTGCAGCGTTGGCGCCTGCATCCATTACGCGTCTTCTTCTTCCCCGGAGCAGCAATATGTGGGGCGTCGCAGCCATGGCGTGGATCTGGGACATGGACGAACCTGCTCGGCCCAGCTCTCCTCCATGTAGGCTTGCAGCATTGGCGCCTGCATCCATTACGCGTCTTCTTCCCCGAGCGGCAATCTGTGGTCATGGTCATGGCACAGAGCTGGACGTGACGAAGCTGCTCGGCCCCGCTCTCCTCCCCATCCCGAGTCGGAGCTTTCCCTCACCGTGGACGCACCCATGTCACGGTCAGGGATGAGAATTGGTTCCCGGTGAGATATATCACCTTGTCGATCATGCTCGGTTCTGTTTCCTCCCCTAGAATCCGACTCGCTGTCGCCGTGGTTGCACCCGCACCAATTCTGCCACCTCTGCCAAGGTCTCTGTGGTACTCAAGTTCTGGGCTCTCCAAGTTTTGCCATGTTGGGCCTGTAAGTGTTGTTGTATGTAAACTACAAATCTCTTTTGTTCAAATCTCTTGGGCTGTACCAACTTCATTGTGTTTAATTATGAAAGACAAAATATACAAGGGACTCTCTCTCAATTTCTTGCATAGAAAAATGCACAGCTAATTTCATATTCTCGCAGGAACTGGTCCCACTTGTTGAACCGGTGGCACTGCCACGATCTCCACGTACCACGGTGAGTTCTCGAACCGAAAGTTGCAGTTACCATGTTTCTTCCGCAGTCATTCCTCTTCCTCGTCATTTCTCTACAGTTTTTCCTGGCGCTTCTTCTTCCTCTGTTCTGGAACGTCGGTTCATCTTCTTCTTCCTCTCGCAGGCAGTTCCTTGCAGGCATTTTGGTTCACCATTTCCTTGCAGGCATGGATGATGGGAAACGCACAACAGAGACCCACTTGGTCCCTGCCCATGGCACCACGACTTGACAGTGGTGTACACAAATGATGAAGCGACTGTGGAGACAACTCTCGCCAGGTTTGAGCAATTGCTTGAGAAAGAAGAACAAGTTTGTGGGGCTAGACTTGGAGTACACCCGTGCAAATAAGCGAAAAATCCTCCATAAGAGATCGTTGTCGTGCAAATCGCCATACATGAGGAGGTCCTCGTTTACCACTTCTGCAGGTATGTGAAATTTAAATTTGAGATCACCACTTTTGCATCCTTGTTTCCCTTACATCCCTAGAACCATCTAAGTGCAGGAGTAAACCAACTAAGATGCGTTGTCTGGCTCTGGTCAAGTTCTTGTGTAGGAAAGGATAACTTTCACTAGCGTGGATATCACAAATGACACAATTATGCTTTCTCGTGCGTTGATAAAAATCCTAGAGGGGCACCACATCGACATCCAAAATCTGTACAAGATCAAATCATACCCAGCGAAGGATGGCATGGGTGATCTGGCAGCGGAAATCATCCATAAATCCTATGAAAAACTAAAGAAATTGAAGCAACTCGATCACGACTACTGGAGTGGAAGCCGATGAGCCAGGTGTGCCTCGAGTATGCAGCCAGAGACGCCTACATGGCGTACGAGTTGTACAGCAAGCTCATTACCATGAAAGATGGGATGGTTAAGGCAGGGTTTTTCGCGAGAGAGCTATTCCCTGGTTGCAAGCTAGCCCAGGAGAAGAAGCGCGAGGAGGACAGAAAGCGGTTTCAGACGAGCAGGGATCTTGGATGGTGGCGACATCAAGCGGTTGAAGGGGAAGCAAGTCAAGGACGACAACAATGGTGGTGATACATTATGTTTTGAACTAGATTTTAGTTCTAGTTTATTATGTGTGTGATACATTTAGTTACTTCAATACAAAATTTCGACTAATTTAACTTGTTGATGTATTTTCTTGACAATTACAATATAAGCGAGCACTAGAAATGTTTTGTAGTGTGCATGAGCATGATCAGTAAATATAATTGAACACTAGAAACTTTAAGGCACTCCATATAAGGAGTAGATTAATATAGAAGGTTCACTAGAGACACCACGGATATATTGTCTTACATGCCACACACAGGTAATAATAAATAGAACAAAATAAAGCAGGGGCTGCAGCAGGAGGCTGGGACACGGAGACGCCTAGCAGGGCAGGGGTTTATCAGTAGGAGGCAGCGACAGCCTAGTCGATGGGATACAGGCCAGTCCTGACATACTCCCGGAGGAATTTGCCGTAGGCTACATGCCGCGCCAAGGTAATCGGCCTATGGCTTCTGCCTCCGCCTCTGCCAATGCCCTCCGCGTTCTAGATCATGCTGTTGAGGTCCCGTTGATTGCTCTGACACAGAATGGGCAAAACAGTCTCCCCCTACGGTGGAAACGGATTAGCCCACACCGTAACCGCCTCAGCACATAGCGACTCTTGTGTCCCTGGATTCCTTGATATCGTCCACGTCATCATCATCCTCCTATTGATTTTTAAGAGAAAATAAACTTAGAACTCATACATATGATTGAATGTAATACAACTCAAGAATTGACAACATGTTATGTAAGACAATATATCCGTGGATATCAAAGATAAAGCATCTCAGCAATAGTTTGATCGGTTCATATATCATTTCATCTCAACACAATGACAAATATTGCATCAGAGTGAACGTAGATAAATCTAGGGGCCTCATAAGTTTTCCCAGGGATGGAGTAGGCGAACCAAGTAACAATTGCACAACATATAATGTTTGTACATCACCCAGGTTCACTAACTCATCCCTGAAAAAATCTGACACCAATGTGTCTGCCTCTCTTTTGGGACAAATTTAAATCATTGGCCACAATAAGAAATTGAAATGTAATCGTACAAAACATTATTCAGGGATATACATAGTCAGGTACAAAAACAAGCCTAAATATTGTAATTATAAATAAAAAAGCAAACAATTACTCTTCAGGTGCATGTTAAAAATACTTATGATCAAAACCATTCATATACATATGCATCATACCAATCATTAAAAGATCAGAAACAATTCAAGGATCATATGTAGTTCCATATGAGAATAATCTAGGGCCTCATAATTTGTTTCAGAGATGGAGTTGGCGAACCAAGTACCAACAGCACAACCTATATTGTTTGTGTGCATCGCTGCTTCAGGTTCACCCGCCCATCCCTAAAACACGACACCGTCATATGTGTCTCCCCTTGAACTCTTTCGGGGCAAATTTCAATCATCGGCCTCGGTAACAAACTAAAATGTAATTCTTATACACTATGAATGCATGGAATAGATAATTCAAATATCATAGTTCTATGAATGTAGAATAAAGATTGCAGCCTCATAAGTTTCTACAGAGATGGCGTAAGCGAACCAAGTAACAATTGCACAGCTTATATTGATCTTGTACATGGCCCCAGTTTCGCTCACTCATCCCTAAAAAAATTTGACACCAATGTGTCTGCCTCTCTTTGGGGAAATTTGAATCATTGGCCACAATAAGAAATTGAAATGTAATCGTACAAAACATTATTCAGGGATATACAAATGCATCATACACGCATTCATAGATCAGAAACAATACAAAGATTATATATTTAGGTTCCATATGAGAGAAAAAAATTAGGCCTCATTTTTTTCAGCGATGGAGTCAAAGAACCAAAATACCAACATCACAACCTATATTCTTTATGTGCATTGCTGCCTCAGGGCCACTAATCATCCCTAAGAAACGACACCAACTAGAAACTAGCAAACTCAACTAGATGGCAGATGAGCAGATTGGGTTTTGTGACTAGACGGATTGGGGTTTTGTGACTAGATGGCAGATGCATCAATCAACCGATCGAATCATATATATACTACCCTACTTCAAGAGCAAAAGAATATGTACATGATTGAGCAAATCCTATGTATGGACAGTGAAAACTGTGGCTGCGACTAGAGAAGCTAGCAATGTAGTACCTCGGACTCCTCATCAGGGACCTTCTCCTCTACCTCATCATTCTCCACGATTGCGTCGAAGATTTCTTGAACGGTGATGGGGTCATCGAGTAGATCACCGGATTGCCTCCGACTGCCGCCTGCCCCCCATCTAGATCTACCGCTGGCACCACGACGTTGTCGGCCATGACATTGTCGGCCACCTGCTGCTCGGCGGCGACGGCTACTACCTGCTGCTCGGGGGCGATGGCTACCACCTGCTGCTCGGCGGCGACGGCTACCACCTGCTGCTGGGCGGCAACGGATACTGGCTGGACGAATGAGTTTGCACCCTCGACGGCGTGGCGACAAGCGACGTTCGTGCCTAGAGAAGAAGCCTCCGCTGCTTGGCGACGACCGAGCCATCTGCTGTTGTGCCTTCAACTGGCTTCACCTCCAGATCGTCTCCACATGTATGCTTCATGGCGCACCAAGGGAAGGAGGTAGTGCAAACGAGGGAGCTTCGGCACACGCGGCAGGTGTAGATTGGGGTCTTGGGACTAGACAGACTGGGGGCTGGGGGGAATGACACGAGCTCATGGAAGAAGAAGGTCGAGGGGGCTTATAAACACCGAACCGTTCGTAGTCCTCGAGTGGACACGTGTGGTCGGCGGGGGCTACCACGATCTCCA
This sequence comes from Avena eriantha, assembly GCA_910589775.1. NCBI lineage: Eukaryota > Viridiplantae > Streptophyta > Magnoliopsida > Poales > Poaceae > Avena > Avena eriantha. The sequence continues at coordinate 7,339 of CAJUXJ010002077.1, forward strand.
CCCTTTTTTTGGGTTCCCTTTTATTTTGAAACAGCCACGAGCTCCACTTTAGAGCTGCATTGAAAACACGCTCATGGCAGACCTCGATTCCACTGCATGCAAGTGGCACGGAACTAATTTCTAGCAACGTTAGATCTACTCGAGGGGGGCCCTGAATCGTGGAAGTTACTAGCGATAGGCCCAGTTGGAAGTGAGATTGAGAGCGCTGCGTAAAAATGGGATATGTCTTATAAAATCAAGTGGCAATAAATTGCAGCGTCCCCGTCGACAACTGTGCACTCGATGACCCCGTTGCCCTGTGCATGAGTTGTAGTAGCAGTAGTAGGCTTTTCAAACTTGATTAAACTTGACATGACCGCTCGACGACTTTTTCCATGGATGGCATCGTGTTCCTTCCTGTAGAAGTCTCACGGAGGGAGACGTTCGTGTTGTCTCACGCTGGTACTATGAAGGGCACGACATTGCAACGATCATCGTTGGATCACACAGAATCAACGGTTGGTGCGCACGATCTGCGTGACAACTGTGACAACCCATCAGGGGAGTAGTAGACAGGGTGAGCACAGGTTTGGGCTTCTATGAAAGATAGAGAGAGGGGGCAAAACTAAGTAGTACCACATAAAACCAACGGCAAAACTGAGTAGTATAAAATGGAAAGTGTCTTGTATAATGAAATACATCGTGGAATACATCAAATTACATGTCATTGCATGTATGTTCTTCTAAACAAACCACATAAGGATCAACCAGTGTCATTGCATGTCTGTTCTTCTAAACAACCACATAAGGATCCACCAGTGTCATTGCATGTCTATTCTTTTCATGAACCACACCCAATGTCAGTGCATGTCTATTCTTCTAAACAAACCACATAAGGATCCACCAGTGTCATTGCATGTCAGTTCTTTTCATGAACCACACATAAAGATACCCCAGTGTCATTGGATTTGTGTTCTTCTCATGACCACACCTAGTGTCATTGCATTGTGTGTTCTTTTCATGAACCCACAGCTAGAGTCATTCCATGTCTGTTCTTTTCATGAACCACACCCAGTGTCAGTGCATGTCTATTCTTTTCTTGAACCACACCCGGTGTCACTGTATGTTTGTTCTTTCATGAAAACCACATAAGGATCCACCAGTGTCATTCCATGTCTGTTGTTTTCACGAACCACACCCAAGTCATTGCATGTGTGTTCTTTTCATGAACCACACCCAGTGTCATTGCATGTGTGTTCTTTTGATGAACCACAGCTAGAGTCATTGCATGTCTGTTCTTTCATGAACCACACTAGTGTCATGCATGTTTGTTCTTTTCATGAACCAGACCCAGTGTCATTGCATGTGTGTTCTTTTCATGAACCACAGCTAGTGTCATTGCATGTCTGTTCTTTTCATGAACCACACCCAGTGTCATTGCATGTTAGTTCTTTTCATGAACCACATAAGGATCCACCAGTGTCATTGCATGTCCGTTCTTTTCATGAACCACACCCAGTGTCATTGCATGTGTGTTCTTTCATGAACCACAGCTAGAATCATTGCATGTCTGTTCTTTTCATGAACCACACCCAGTGTCATTGCATGTCTGTTCTTTATGAACCACACCTAGTGTCACCGCATGTCAATTCTTTCATGAACCACATAAGGATCCACCAGTGTCTTGCATGTCTGTTCTTTCATGAACCACACAGTGGCATGCATGTGTGTTGTCTTCATGAACCACAGCTGGAGTCATTGCATGTCTGTTCTTTTCATGAACCACACCCAGTGTCATTGCGTGTCTTCTTTTCATGAACCACACCGGGTGTCACTGCATGTCTGTTCTTTTCATGAACCACATAAGGATCCACCAGTGTCTTTACATGTCTGTTCTTTTCATGAACCACACCCAGTGTCATTGCATGGTGTTCTTTTCATGAACCACAGCTAGAGTCATTGCATGTCTATTCTTTTCATGAACCACACCCAGTGTTACTGCATGTCTGTTCTTTTGCATGAACCACATAAGGATACACCAGGTCAGTTGCATGTCTGTTCTTTTCATGAACCACACCAGTGTCATTGCATGTCGTCTTTTCATGAACCACACCCGGTGTCACTGCATGTCTGTTCTTTTCATGAACCACATAAGGATCCACAGTGTCTTTACATGTCTGTTCTTTTCATGAACCACACCAAGTGTCATTGCATGTGTGTTCTTTTCATGAACCACAGCTAGAGTCATTGCATGTCTGTTCTTTTCATGAACCACACCCAGTGTCAGTGCATGTCTGTTCTTTTCATGAACCACGCCCAGTGTCATTGCATGTCAGTTCTTTTCATGAAACACATAAGGATCCACCAGTGTCATTGGATGGTGTTCTTTCATGAACCACACGTGGATCCACCGGTGTCATAGCATGTCTGTTCTTTTCATGAACCACCCCAGTGTCATTGCAGTGTGTTCTTTTCATGAACCACAACTATAGTCATTGCATGTCTATTCTTTTCATGAACCACAGCTAGAGTCATTGCATGTCTATTCTTTTCATGAACCACAGCTAGAGTCGTTGCATGTCTGTTCCTCTAGACAGACCACATAGGATCCACCAGTGTGATTGCATGTCTGTTCTTCTCACAAACCACACATAAGGATCCACCAGTGTCATTGCATGTGTGTTCTTTTCATGAACCACAGCTAGAGTCATTGCATGTCTGTTCTTTTCATGAACCACACCCAGTGTTAGTGCATGTCTGCTTTTCATGAACCACACCCGGTGTCACTTCATGTCTGTTCTTTTCATGAACCACATAAGGATCCACCAGTGTCATTGCATGTCTGTTCTTTTTATGAACCACACCCAGTGTCATGCATGTCTATTCTTTTCATGAACCACACCCAGTGTCACTGCATGTCAGTTCTTTTCATGAACCACATAAGGATCCACTAGTGTCATGGATGTGGGTCTTCTCATGAACCACATGTGGATCCACCGGTGTCATTGCATGTCTGTTCCTCTAAACAACCCACATAAGGATCCACCAGTGTCATTGCATGTCTGTTCTTTTCATGAACCACACCCAGTGTCATTGCATGTGTGTTCTTCTAAACAAACCACATAAGGATCCACCAGTGTCATGATGTCTATTCTTTTCATGAACCACACATAAGGATCCACTAGTGTCATTGCATGTCTGTTCTTTTCATAAAACACACCAGTGTCATTGCATGTGTGTTCTTTTCATGAACCACAGCTAGAGTCATTGCATGTATGTTCCTTTCATGAACCACACCCAGTGTCATTGCATGTGTGTTCTTTTCATGAACCACACCCGGTGTCACTTCATGTCTGTTCTTTTCATGAACCACATAAGGATCCACCAGTGTCTTTACATGTCTGTTCTTTTCATGAACCACACCCAGTGTCATTGCATGTGTGTTCTTTCATGAACCACAGCTATAGTCATTGCATTCTTTCTTTTCATGAACCACATCTAGAGTCATTGCATGTCTATATTTTCATGAACCACAGCTAGAGTCATTGCATGTCTGTTCCTCTAGACAGACCACATAAGGATCCACCAGTGTGATTGCATGTCTGTTCTTCTCACAAACCACACATAAGGATCCACCAGTGTCATTGCATGTGTGTTCTTTTCTTGAACCACAGCTAGAGTCATTGTATGTCTGTTCTTTTCATGAACCACACCCAGTGTTAGTGCATGTCTGTTCTTTTCATGAACCACACCCGGTGTCACTGCATGTCTGTTCTTTCATGAACCACATAAGGATCCACCAGTGTCATTACATGTCTGTTCTTTTTATGAACCGCGCCCAGTGTCATTGCATGTCTGTTCTTTTTCATGAACCACACCCAGTGTCACTGCATGTTAGTTCTTTTCATGAACCACATAAGGATCCACCAGTGTCATTGGATGTGGGTCTTCTCATGACCACATGTGGATCCACCGGTGTCATTGCATGTCTGTTCCTCTAAACAACCCACATAAGGATCCACCAGTGTCATTGCATGTCTGTTCTTTTCATGAACCACACCTAGTGTCATTGCAGGTGTGTTCCTCTAAACAAACCACATAAGGATCCACCAGTGTCATTGCATGTCTATTCTTTTCATGAACCACACATAAGGATCCACCAGTGTCATTGCATGTCTGTTCTTTTCATGAACCACACCCAGCTGTCATTGCATGTGTGTTCTTTTCATGAACCACAGCTAGAGTCATGCATGTCTGTTCTTTCATGAACCCACACCCCGTGTCATTGCATGTGTGTTCTTTTCATGAACCACACCCGGTGTGACTGAATGTCAGTGTTTTCATGAACCAACATAAGGATCCACAGGGTCGTCATTGCATGTCTGTTCCTTTCATGAAACCACACCCAGTGTCATTGCATGTGTGTTCTTCTCACAAACCACATAAGGATCCACTAGTGTCATTGCATGTCTGTCTTTTCATGAACCACACATAAGGATCCACCAGTGTCATTGCATGTATGTTCTTTTCATGAACCACAACCACTGTCATTGCATGTGTGTTCTTTTGATGAACCACACCCAGTGTCATTGCATGTGTGTTCTTTTGATGAACCACAGCTAGAGTCATTGCATGTCTGTTCTTTTCATGAACCACACTAGTAGGTCATTGCATGTTTGTTATTTTCATGAACCACACCCAGTGTCATTGCATGTGTGTACTTTTCATGAACCACAGCTAGAGTCATTGCATGTCTATTCTTCAGCTAGAGTCATTGCATGTATGTTCCTCTAGACAGACCCATAAGGATCCACCAGTGTGATTGCATGTCTGTTCTTCTCACAAACCACACATAAGGATCCACCAGTGTCATTGCATGTGTGTTCTTTTCATGAACCACACTAGTGTCATTGCATGTGTGTCTTTTCATAAACCACACTTAGAGTCATTGCAAGTCTGTTCTTTTCATGAACCACACAAGTGTCATTACATGTCTATTCTTTTCATGAACCACACCCTAGTGCACTGCATGTCTGTTCTTTTCATGAACCACACAAGGATCCACCAGTGCCATGCCATGTCTATTCTTTGCATGAACCAAACCCAATGTCATTGGCATGTCTGTTCTTTTCATGAACCCACACCCAGTGTTATTACATGTGTGTTCTTTTCATGAACCACAGCTAGAGTCATTGGATGTCTGTTCTTTTCATGAACCATACCTAGTGTCATTGGCATGTTTGTTCTTTTCATGAACCACACCAAGTGTCATTGCAGTGTGTTCTTTTCATGAACCATAGCTAGAGTCATTGCATGTCTGTTCTTTTCTTGAACCACAGCTAGAGTCATTGCATGTCGCTCCTCTAGACAGACCACATAAGGATCCACTAGTGTGATTGCATGTCTGTTCTTCTCACAAACCACACATAAGGATCCACCAGTGTCATTGCATGTGTGTTCTTTTCATGAACCACACCTAGTGTCATTGCATGTGTGTTCCTTTTCATGAACCACAGCTAGAGTCATTGCATGTATGTTCTTTTCATGAACCACACAAGTGTTCATTGCATGTCTGTTCTTTTCATGAACACACAACCCAGTGTCACTGCATGTCTGTTCTTTTCATGAACCAACATTAGGATCCCACCAGTGTCATTGCATGCCTATTCTATTCATGAACCACACCCAGTGTCATTGCATGTCTGTTTTATTTGCATTAACTACACCCCAGTGTCATTACATGTGTGTGTCTTTTCATGAACCACAGCTAGGGTATTGCATGTATGTTCTATCATGACCATACCCAGTCGTCACTGCATTGTAGCTCTTTTCATGAACCCATAAGGATCCACTAGTGTCATTGGATGTGGGTCTTCTCATGAACCACATGTGGATCCACGGTGTCATTGCATGTCTGTTCCTCTAAAACAACCCACATAAGGAGCCACCAGTGGTCATTGCTTCTGTTCTTTTCATGAACCACACCCAGTGTCATTGCATGTGGTTCTTCTAAACAAACCACATAAGGATCCACCAGTGTCATTGCATGTCTATGCTTTTTCATGAACCACACATAAGGAGTCCACCAGTGTCATTGCATGTCTGTTCTTTTCATAAAAAACACACCAGTGTCATTGCATGTGTGTTCGTTTCATGAACCACAGCTAGAGTCATTGCATGTATGTTCCTTCATGAACCACACCCAGTGTCATGCATGTGTGTTCTTTTCATGAACCACAACCGGTGTCACTTCATGTCTGTTCTTTTCGATGAACCACATAAGGATCCACCAGTGTCTTTACATGTCTGTTCTTTTCATGAACCACGCCCAGTGTCATTGCATGTGTGTTCTTTCATGAACCACAGCTAGAGTCATTGCATGTCTGTTCTTTTCATGAACCACACCTAGTGTCAGTGCATGTCTGTTCTTTCATGAACCACGCCCAGTGTCACTGCATGTCAGTTCTATGCATGAAACACACAAGGATCCACCAGTGTCATTGGATGTGTGTTTCTTATCATGAACCACACGTGGATCCACCGGTGTCATAGCATGTCTGTTCTTTTCATGAACCACACCCAGTGTCATTGCATGTGTGTTCTTTTCATGAACCACAGCTATAGTCATTGCATGTCTATTCTTTTCATGAACCACATCTAGAGTCATTGCATGTCTATTCTTTTCATGAACCACAGCTAGAGTCGTTGCATGTCTGATCCTCTAGACAGACCACATAAGGATCCACCAGTTTGATTGCATGTCTGTTCTTCTCACAAACCACACATAGGATCCACCAGTGTCATTGCATGTGTGTTCTTTTCATGAAACCACAGCTAGAGTCATTGTATGTCTGTTCTTTTCATGAACCACACCCAGTGTGTTAGTGCATGTCTGTTCTTTTCATGAACCACACCCGGTGTCACTGCATGTCTGTTCTTTTTCATGACCACATAAGGATCCACCAGTGTCATTACATGTATTTTCTTTTTATGAACCACACCCAGTGTCATTGCATGTCTGTTCTTTTCATGAACCACACCCAGTGTCACTGCATGTCAGTTCTTTTCATGAACCACATAAGGATCCACCAGTGTCATTGGATGTGGGTCTTCTTATGAACCACATGTGGATCCACCGGTTGTCATTGCATGTCCTGTTCCTCTAAACAACCCACATAAGGATCCACCAGTGTCATTGCATGTCTGTTCTTTTCATGAACCACACCTAGTGTCATTGCATGTGTGTTCCTCTAAACAAACCACATAAGGATCCACCAGTTGTCATTGCATGTCTATTCTTTTCATGAACCACACATAAGGATCCACCAGTGTCATTGCATGTCTGTTCTTTTCATGAACCACACCCAGTGTCATTGCATGTGTGTTCTTTTCATGAACCACAGCTAGAGTCATGGCATGTCTGTTCTTTTCATGAACCACACCCAGTGTCATTGCATGTGTGTTCTTTTCATGAACCACACCCGGTGTCACTGCATGTCAGTTCTTTTCATGAACCACATAAGGATCCACCAGGGTCATTGCATGTCTGTTCCTTTCATGAACCACACCCAGTGTCATTGCATGTGTGTTCTTCTCACAAACCACATAAGGATCCACTAGTGTCATTGCATGTCTGTTCTTTTCATGAACCACACATAAGGATCCACCAGTGGTCATTGCATGTATGTTCTTTTCATGAACCACCACCCACTGTCATTGCATGTGTGTTCTTTTCATGAACCACACCCAGTGTCATTGCATGTGTGTTCTTTTGATGAACCACAGCTAGAGTCATTGCATGTCTGTTCTTTTCATGAACCACACCTAGTGTCATTGCATGTTTGTTATTTTCATGAACCACCACCCAGTGTCATTGCATGTGTGTACTTTTCATGAACCACAGCTAGAGTCATTGCATGTCTGTTCTTTTCATGAACCACAGCTAGAGTCATTGCATGTACGTTCCTCTAGACAGACCACATAAGGATCCACCAGTGTGATTGCATGTCTGTTCTTCTCACAAACCACACCCAAGGATCCACCAGTGTCATTGCACGTGTGTTCTTTTCATGAACCACACCTAGTGTCATTGCATGTGTGTTCTTTTCATGAACCACAGCTAGAGTCATTGCATGTATGTTCTTTTCATGAACCACACAAGTGTCATTGCATGTCTGTTCTTTTCATGAACCACACCCAGTGTCACTGTATGTCTGTTCTTTTCATGAACCACATAAGGATCCACCAGTATCATTGCATGCCTATTCTATTCATGAAACACACCCAGTGTCATTGCAGTCTGTTATTTGCCTATGAACTACACCCAGTGTCATTACATGTGTGTTCTTTTCATGAACCACAGCTAGGGTCATTGCATGTCTGTTCTTATCATGAACCATACCTAGTGTCATTGCATGTTGTCTTTTCATGAACCACACCCAGTGTCATTGCATGTGTGTTCTTTTCATGAACCACAGCTAGAGTCATTTCATGTCTGTTCTTTTCATGAACCACATCTAGAGTCATTTCATGTCTGTTCTTTTCATGAACCACAGCTAGAGTCATTCCATGTTTGTTCCTCTAGACAGACCACATATGGATCCACCAGTGTGATTGCATGTCTGTTCTTCTCACAACCACACATAAGGATCCACCAGTGTCACTGCATGTGTGTTCTTTTCATGAACCACACCCAGTGTCATTACATGTGTGTTCTTTTCATGAACCACGGCTAGAGTCATTGCATGTCTGTTCTTTTCATGAACCAGACCTAGTGTTCGTGCATGTATGTTCTTTTCATGAACCACAACCGGTGTCACTGCATGTTTGTTCTTTTCATGAACCACGTAAGGATCCACCAGTGTCATTGCATGTCTGTTCTTTTCATGAACCACACCCAGTGTCATTGTATGTCTGTTCTTTTCATGAACCACACGCAGTGTCATTGCATGTCTGTTCTTTTCATGAACCACACCCAGTGTCACTACATGTCAGTTCTTTTCATGAAACACATAAGGATCCACCAGTGTCATTGGATGTGTGTTCTTTTCATGAACCACATGTGGATCCACCGGTGTCATTGCATGTCTGTTCCTCGAAACAACCCACATAAGGATCCACCAGTGTCATTGCATGTCTGTTCTTTTCATGAACCACACCAGGTGTCATTGCATGTGTGTTCTTCTAAACAAACGACATAAGGATCCACCAGTGTCATTGCATGTCTATTCTTTTCATGAACCACACATAAGGATCCACCAGTGCCATTGCATGTCTGTTCTTTTCATAAAACACACCAGTGTCATTGCATGTGTGTTGTTTTCACGAACCATACCCAGTGTCATTGCATGTCTGTTCTTTTCATGAACCACACCCGGTGTCGCTGCATGTCAGTTGTTTTCATGAACCACATAAGGATCCACCAGTGTCATTGCATGTCTGTTCTTTTCATGAACCGCACCCAGTATCATTGCATGTGTGTTCTTCTCACAAACCACATAAGGATCCACTAGTGTCATTGCATGTATGTTCTTTCATGTACCACACATAAGGATTCACCAGTGTCATTCCATGTATGTTCTTTTCATGAACCACACCCAGTGTCATTGCATGTGTATTCTTTTCATGAACCACAGCCAGTGACATTGCATGTGTGTTCTTTTGATGAACCACAAGTAGAGTCATTGCATGTCTGTTCTTTTCATGAACCATACCTAGTGTCATTGCATGTTTGTTCTTTTCATGAACCACACCTAGTGTCATTGCATGTGTGTTCTTTTCATGAACCACAGCTAGAGTCATTGCATGTCTATTCTTTTCATGAACCACAGCTAGAGTCATTGCATGTCTGTTCCTCTAGACAGACCACATAAGGATCCACCAGTGTGATTGCATGTCTGTTCTTCTCACAAACCACACATAAGGATCCACCAGTGTCATTGCATGTGTGTTATTTTCATGAACCACACCCAGTGTCACTGCATCTGTGTTCTTTTCATGAACCAGAGCTAGAGTCATTGCATGTCTATTCTTTTCATGAACCACACAAGTGTCATTGCATGTCTGTTCTTTTCATGAACCTCACCCAGTGTTACTGCATGTCTGTTCTTTTCATGAACCACATAAGGATCCACCAGTGTCATTGCATGTCTATTCTTTTCATGAACCACACCCAGTGTCATTGCATGTCTATTCTTTTCATGAACCACACCCAGTGTCATTGCATGCGTGTTCTTTTCATGAACCACACCTAGAGTCATTGCATGTGTGTTCTTTTCATGAACCATACCTAGTGTCATTGCATGTTTGTTCTTTTCATGAACAACACCCAGTGTCATTGCATGTGTGTTCTTTTCATGAACCATAGCTAGACTCATTGCATGTCTATTCTTTTCATGAACCACAGCTAGAGTCATTGCATATCTGTTCCTCTAGACAAACCACATAAGGATCCACCAGTGTTATTGCATGTCTGTTCTTCTCACAAACCACACATGAGGATCCATAGTGTTATTGCATGTGTGTTCTTTTCATGAACCACACCCAGTGTCATTGCATGTGTCTTCTTTTCATGAATCACAGCTAGAGTCATTGCATGTTTGTTCTTTTCATGAACCACACAAGTGTCATTGCATGTCTGTTCTTTTCATGAAGCACACCCAGTGTCACTGCATGTCTGTTCTTTTTCATGATCCACATAAGGATCCACCAGTGTCATTGCATGTATATTCTATTCATGAACCACACCCAGTGTCATTGCATGTGTGTTATTTTCATGAACCACACCCAGTGTCATTGCATGTGTGTTCTTTTCATAAACCACAGCTAGAGTCATTGCATGTATGTTCTTTCATGAACCATACCTAGTGTCATTGCATGTTTGTTCTTTTCATGAACCACACCTAGTGTCATTACATGTGTGTTCTTTTCATGAACCACAGCTGGAGTCATTGCATGTCTGTTCTTTTCATGAACCACAACTAGAGTCATTGCATTTCTGTTCCTCTAGACAGACCACATAAGGATGCACTAGTGTGATTGCATGTCTGTTCTTCTCACAAACCACCCATAAGGATCCACCAGTGTCATTGCATGTGTGTTCTTTTCATGAACCACACCCAGTGTCATTGCATGTGTGTTATTTTCATGAACCACAGCTAGAGTCATTACATGTCTGTTCTTTTCATGAACCACACCCAGTTTCATTGCATGTCTGTTCTTTTCATGAACCACACCTAGTGTCACTTCATGTGTGTTCTTTTCATGAACCACACCCAGTGTCATTGTGATGGATCTGAGTATGGGTCCCAGAAAAATGCTGGAGAAATGATGATGTAGAGCTCGTTGGGAACCCCAAGAGGAAGGTATGATGAGCACAACAGCAAGTTTCCCTCAGTTATGAAACCAAGGTTTAATCGAACCAGTAGGAGCAAGGAAACACCCCAAAGGTGTTACTAGCTGAGCTTTTGGCAGGGCGCACTACCGGTGCTAGTACCATCATGGAGACATGCACAACAGAACCACAGAACTTTGTCCCCAATTTGCGATGAGGTTGTCAATCTCACCGTGTTTTGCGGAAACAAAGGATTAAACGTATCGAATGGAAAGAAGTAAAAGTTTGCAGAATGTAAAAGACAAGGAATGGGATCCATAGTTCACTAGAGGTGGCTCTCCTTAAGATAGATAACATGCTGGGTGAAAAAATTACAGCGGGGCAATTGACAAACATCGAGGAAAGCAATACATGCATATACTAATCATCTTGACTCCTTTGAGACTTGATTGGGTATTACAACATTATACATAGACTGCCATCCAACTGCATCTATGACTAATAATCCACCTTCAGGTTATCATCCGAACCCCCTCCAGTATTAAGTTGCAAGCAACAGATTATGGCTTTACGAACTGCGTTAAAGTAAACAATACGACTGTTCTATGATTAAAGGATTGTTGTTTTCTCCCTAGTAGCAACAGCACATCTAGTACCTTAGAGATTTCTGTCACTTCCCCAGATTACCAGAGGCATGAACCCACTATCGAGCATAAATACTAACTCTTGGAGTTGCTAGCATCTACTTGGCCAAGATTGCTACTAACAACGGAAAGCATGCAAGATCACAAATAACAAAGACATGATAGAATCAATAATCAATCTGAAATAGCATCTCAATATCCATCGGATCTCCGCAAACACAACATGTAAGAATTACAAATAGATGATCTTGATCATGAACGGAGCTCACAAGATCTAGATATGAAAGCACAAAGGAGGAGAACCAGCCATCTAGCTACTACATGGATCTGTAGTCCAAGGATGAACTACTTACGCATCACACTGGAGGCTTGCATGGTGATGAAGAAGGCCTCTAGGGTGAATTCCCCTCTCCGGCAGGGTGCCGGGAAGAGCTTCAGATGCCTCCCGATCTAGGGATGGAGATGACGGCGGCTATAGACTCTTTCGTGGATTTTTGATCGGGTACTTAAAGTTTTCGTCCTGAGGGCATCTTATAGGCGGAAGGGGAGGCCGAGGTGGTGCCAAGGGCCACCACACCACCTCCCTGCGCGGGCCCAGCCTGGCCGCGCGGCCAGGTGGTGTGGCCGGCCTCTGGCCCCTCTCCGTCTCGTATTCTAGCATCTGATGACTTCAAGAAAAATAGGCCCTTTGGCTTTTGTCCCGTCCAATTCCGAGAATATTCATTTTCTGACTTTCCTGGAACCAAAAACAGCAGAAAACAGGCAGCTGGCACTGTGGCTCTTGTTAATAGGCTAGTCCAAGAAATCATATGAAATGTACTCCAAAGTTGGAACAAAACACAAGAAAGTGGATGAAACCAAGCATGGAACATCAAATATTATAGATACATTTGCAATGTATCAACATCCCCAAGCTTAACTCCTGCTCGTCCTCGAGTAGGTAAGTGATAAAAATATATAATAATTTTTGAGGTGACATGCACTATCAAAGACTTGATCAAAGTATTTGTAAAACATTCAAAGCTGGGATCATAGTACTTCAATCATAACATGAAAGACAAAGTTCTAGCAATAAGCCAAAAAAGCTATGATGCAACATGAAAAGGTATAAACAAAAGATTCATGAATAACAATGCTTTGCAAGACGTTTGTTTGTTTCACATAAAGAAAACATAGCATAATAGTATTCAGCTTGTCCCTCAATAGAGTAGCAAATGTAAATGCATAGGAGACCTTCAAAGTTCATAAGAGTGACTAGATACAAATAGTTTAAAATGAGAAATATCAAGTTATGCATCAATCAACTAGTCTTAGGACAATGCACATAGAACTAAGAATGGCCACTATGCTCTCAAAGTAGGTGCATAAAGGTAGAAGGTCGAGACTCAACATAATGGTGGAAGAAAGGCCTTTTTTAAAGGAAGTAGGGATTCAAGTATCATAAAGAGCTTCCAAAAATTATGGTACTTATAGCTTTCAAATCTCATTGCGCCTATCATAAGCATCTTGAAGTGGTTAAGGTTAAAGTGAACAAACTATGGTGTACATGCTTGACGAAGTATAAGTTAGAAATCTCATGTCCCTAGTATACGAGGGACGCTCCTCATGCTACTCAAGTTTAGTCACCGTAAGTTCGTGTCATCGTAAGTACATGTGTATCATTGAGAACCGCCAACGGGGTACCCCTTGCCCGATGATACGGAAGAATCCCCATATCAAAATGACAAGGCAAGCAGACAACGAGCATCTCAACAATCTTCTTATTTACCATGGGAATATGGTGCTTTTTTCTCTCTTTCCTCTTTTCATAATCTCTTTTTTTCTCTTTTCTCTTTTTTTTCTCAATATAGGACTCTTTTTTTATAAGAAGAATGCTTCATAGACAGCTCATTATGGTTACGCTGCAGGTTTCCACCATGTCAGCATGGATTAGACCAGCGGCCCAGGCGTTTCTCTAACACATATACATAACTCCATGGACTTACAAGCTCCCCTTTCATTTCACACCGACGACATCCATATACAAAAGAGCATGATATCAACTAGGTACAAGTACCAAGTGCAATGTTGAAAGCGTTCCCCATGAAAGCATGGTTTTGCTAATTCCCAACAAATAAGTGCAAGCATATACAACATAGACTACACAATGGTTCAAGTTTATTAAGGGCAAGAAAAGTAAAGTGTGCCATCAAGTTCGTGAGAGCTTTAATCACTAGTTTTCTCATAACAAGTTTAATTTGGAAGGTAAACAAAAGTATGAATATACTTGGAATAGCATAAGCTAGTAGGTAGGTATGGTGGACTCTTTGGAATAACTTGGTTTAGGGAGTTGGATGCATGAGTGGAACTCATACTTGGTTGTGGAGGCTAGCAAAAGACTAGGAGCGACAAACTAAGAGAGCAATAATGGCCATAATCATGCAGAGCGACAAAACATCATTGATCGAAGCATAAAGTGATCTTACAAGTTTAAAAACTAAAGGATCATAAAGGCTATGGTGACTTGAGATAGTCATAACATGGTGTGAGCATGCGCCAAGTCAACCCAAATAAAGCATCAAAGGAGAATACCACTATACTATGCTTTAATATGCTAAAACAACGCATGATTCATCCAAGGCACATTAAGCAATCTCAATTGTTTAAAACAAGTCATGCTACAGCAAAGAATACTAAGCATAAAGCCAAAACAATATCAAGCATGGCATGACAAAGCATAGGCCACAGTCAAAAAACGAGCTCTTTTTACCACATAAGCACGAACTTTCCTACTCTTTTCCAAACCAAACCAAACTATTTGCAAACCAATGAATGAAAGAGGGGGTCCACAATTGATTCAGAAAAACTAAGCAAACCAAAGCAACTAAAACCAAATGAAAACGAAAAGAATACGCTCCAAGAAAACACATTGTGCATGAAACAATAAAAATGAGCGTTTGGAAGAAACCTGGGATTTTTATTGATGAAGAAGGGGGATGCCTTGGCATCCCCAACGTTGACGCTTGTATTTCTTGGATAGTTCTTGGGTGGACACGCGTGGCATCCCCCAAGCTGAGCTTAGTCCATCCTTAATTCATTACTCATTCTTCCATACACCTGAATTTTCCTTCTACAAACTTCACACAATCTTTATTAGCAACAGTAGTGCACTCAAGATAATA
>CAJUXJ010002078.1:0-16553 GCA_910589775.1 Avena eriantha
ACACATATGGATCCACCAGAGTCATTTTATGGGTATTCTCTTCATAACCACATATGGATCCACAACTAGAGTCATTGGATGTGTGTTCTTTTCATAAAACACATATGGATCCACCAGAGTCATTGCATGTGTGTTCTCTTCATAAACGGACATACGGATCCACAACTTGAGTCACTTCATGTGTGTTCTCTCATAAACCACATATGGATCCACTAGAGTCATTGCATGTGTGTTCTTTTCCTAAAACACATATGGATCCACCATAGTCATTGCATGTGTGTTCTTCTCATAAACCACATATGGATCCACCAGTGTCATTGCATGTGTGTTCTTTTCATAGACCACATATGGATCTACCAGAGTCATTGCATGTGTATTCTTTTCACAAACCACATATGGAACCACAGCTAGAGTCATTGCATGTCTGTTATTTTCATAAACCACATATGGATCCACCAGAGTCATTGCATGTGTCTTCTTTTAATTAACCATAGCTAGAGTCATTGCATGTCTGTTCTTTTCATAAAGCACATACGGATCCACCGGAGTCATTGCATGTGTGTTATTTTCACAAACCACATGTGGATCCACCAGTGTCATTACATGTGTGTTCTTTTCAGAAACCACATATGGATCCACTAGAGTTCATTGCATGTGTGTTCTTCTCATAAACCACATATTGATCGACCATAGTCATTGCATGTGTGTTCTTCTCATAAACCACATATGGATCCACCAGAGTCATTTTATGGGTATTCTCTTCATAAACCACATATGGATCCACAACTAGAGTCATTGGATGTGTGTTCTTTTCATAAAAAACATATGGATCCACCAGAGTCATTGCATGTGTGTTCTCTTCATAAACGACATACGGATCCACAACTTGAGTCACTTCATGTGTGTTCTTCTCATAAACCACATATGGATCCACTAGAGTCATTGCATGTGTGTTCTTTTCCTAAAACACATATGGATCCACCATAGTCATTGCATGTGTGTTCTTCTCATAAACCACATATGGATCCACCAGTGTCATTGCATGTGTGTTCTTTTCATAGACCACATATGGATCTACCAGAGTCATTGCATGTGTATTCTTTTCAAAAACCACATATGGAACCACAGCTAGAGTCATTGCATGTCCGTTATTTTCATAAACCGCATATGGATCCACCAGAGTCATTGCATGTGTCTTCTTTTAATTAACCATAGCTAGAGTCATTGCATGTTTGTTCTTTTCATAAAGCACATATGGATCCACCGGAGTCATTGCATGTGTGTTATTTTCACAAACCACATATGGATCCACCAGTGTCATTACATGTGTGTTCTTTTCACAAACCACATATGGATCCACTAGAGTTCATTGCATGTGTGTTCTTCTCATAAACCACATATTGATCGACCATAGTCATTGCATGTGTGTTCTTCTCATAAACCACATATGGATCCACCAGAGTCATTTTATGGGTATTCTCTTCATAAACCACATATGGATCCACAACTAGAGTCATTGGATGTGTGTTCTTTTCATAAAACTCATATGGATCCACCAGAGTCATTGCATGTGTGTCTCTTCATAAACCACATACGGATCCACAACTTGAGTCACTTCATGTGTGTTCTTCTCATAAACCACATATGGATCCACTAGAGTCATTGCATGTGTGTTCTTTTCCTAAAACACATATGGATCCACCATAGTCATTGCATGTGTGTTCTTCTCATAAACCACATATGGATCCACCAGTGTCATTGCATGTGTGTTATTTTCATAGACCACATATGGATCTACCAGAGTCATTGGATGTGTATTCTTTTCACAAACCACATATGGAACCACAGCTAGAGTCATTGCATGTCTGTTATTTTCATAAACCACATATGGATCCACTAGAGTCATTGCATGTGTCTTCTTTTAATTAACCATAGCTAGAGTCATTGCATGTCTGTTCTTTTCATAAAGCACATATGGATCCACCGGAGTCATTGCATGTGTGTTATTTTCACAAACCACATATGGATCCACTAGTGTCATTGCATGTGTGTTCTTTTCACAAACCACATATGGATCCACTAGAGTTCATTGCATGTGTGTTCTTCTCATAAACCACATATTGATCAACCATAGTCATTGCATGTGTGTTCTTCTCATAAACCACATATGGATCCACCAGTGTCATTTTATGGGTATTCTCTTCATAAGCGACATATGGATCCACAACTAGAGTCATTGGATGTGTGTTCTTTTCATAAAACACATATGGATCCACCAGAGTCATTACATGTATGTTCTTTTTATAAACCACATATGGATCCACCAGAGTCATTGCATCTGTGTTCTTTTCACAAACCACATATGGATCCACCAGTGTCATTGCATGTGTGTTCTTTTCACAAACCACATATGGATCCACCAAAGTTCATTGCATGTGTGTTCTTCCACATATGGATCCACCATAGTCATTTCATGTGTTTTTTTCTCAGAAACCACATATGGATCCACCAGAGTCATTGCATGTGTGTTCTTTTCATAAACCACATACGGATCCACAACTAGGGTCACTTCATGTGTGCTATTCTCATAAACCACATATGGATCCACCAGAGTCATTGCATGTGTCTTCTTTTAATTAACCATAGCTAGAGTCATTGCATGTCTGTTCTTTTCATAAAGCACATATGGATCCACCGGAGTCATTGCATGTGTGTTATTTTCACAAACCACATATGGATCCACTAGTGTCATTGCATGTGTGTTCTTTTCACAAACCACATATGGATCCACTAGAGTTCATTGCATGTGTGTTCTTCTCATAAACCACATATTGATCAACCATAGTCATTGCATGTGTGTTCTTCTCATAAAACCACATATGGATCCACCAGTGTCATTTTATGGGTATTCTCTTCATAAGCGACATATGGATCCACAACTAGAGTCATTGGATGTGTGTTCTTTTCATAAAACACATATGGATCCACCAGAGTCATTACATGTATGTTCTTTTTATAAACCACATATGGATCCACCAGAGTCATTGCATCTGTGTTCTTTTCACAAACCACATATGGATCCACCAGTGTCATTGCATGTGTGTTCTTTCACAAACCACATATGGATCCACCAAAGTTCATTGCATGTGTGTTCTTCCACATATGGATCCACCATAGTCATTTCATGTGTTTTTTCTCAGAAACCACATATGGATCCACCAGAGTCATTGCATGTGTGTTCTTTTCATAAACCACATACGGATCCACAACTAGGGTCACTTCATGTGTGTTATTCTCATAAACCACATATGGATCCACCAGAGTCATTGCATGTGTCTTCTTTTAATTAACCATAGCTAGAGTCATTGCATGTCTGTTCTTTTCATAAAGCACATATGGATCCACCGGAGTCATTGCATGTGTGTTATTTTCACAACCAGATATGGATCCACTAGTGTCATTGCATGTGTGTTCTTTTCACAAACCACATATGGATCCACTAGAGTTCATTGCATGTGTGTTCTTCTCATAAACCACATATTGATCGACCATAGTCATTGCATGTGTGTTCTTCTCATAAACCACATATGGATCCACCAGAGTCATTTTATGGGTATTCTCTTCATAAACCACATATGGATCCACAACTAGAGTCATTGGATGTGTGTTCTTTTCATAAAACACATATGGATCCACCAGAGTCATTACATGTGTGTTCTCTTCATAAACCACATACGGATCCACAACTTGAGTCACTTCATGTGTGTTCTTCTCATAAACCACATATGGATCCACTAGAGTCATTGCATGTGTGTTCTTTTCCTAAAACACATATGGATCCACCATAGTCATTGCATGTGTGTTCTTCTCATAAACCACATATGGATCCACCAGTGTCATTGCATGTGTGTTCTTTTCATAGACCACATATGGATCTACCAGAGTCATTGCATGTGTATTCTTTTCACAAACCACATATGGAACCACAGCTAGAGTCATTGCATGTCTGTTATTTTCATAAACCACATATGGATCCACCAGAGTCATTGCATGTGTCTTCTTTTAATTAACCATAGCTAGAGTCATTGCATGTTTGTTCTTTCATAAAGCACATATGGATCCACCGGAGTCATTGCATGTGTGTTATTTTCACAAACCACATATGGATCCACCAGTGTCATTGCATGTGTGTTCTTTTCACAAACCACATATGGATCCACTAGAGTTCATTGCATGTGTGTTCTTCTCATAAACCACATATTGATCAACCATAGTCATTGCATGTGTGTTCTTCTCATAAACCACATATGGATCCACCAGAGTCATTTTATGGGTATTCTCTTCATAAACCACATATGGATCCACAACTAGAGTCATTGGATGTGTGTTCTTTTCATAAAACACATATGGATCCACCAGAGTCAGTGCATGTGTGTTCTCTTCATAAATCACATACGGATCCACAACTTGAGTCACTTCATGTGTGTTCTTCTCATAAACCACATATGGATCCACTAGAGTCATTGCATGTGTGTTCTTTTCCTAAAACACATATGGATCCACCATAGTCATTGCATGTGTGTTCTTCTCATAAACCACATATGGATCCACCAGTGTCATTGCATGTGTGTTCTTTTCATATACCACATATGGATCTACCAGAGTCATTGCATGTGTATTCTTTTCACAAACCACATATGCAACCACAGCTAGAGTCATTGCATGTCTGTTATTTTCATAAACCACATATGGATCCACCAGAGTCATTGCATGTGTCTTCTTTTAATTAACCATATATAGAGTCATTGCATGTCTGTTCTTTTCATAAAGCACATATGGATCCACCGGAGTCATTGCATGTGTGTTATTTTCACAAACCACATATGGATCCACCAGTGTCATTGCATGTGTGTTCTTTTCACAAACCACATGTGGATCCACTAGAGTTCATTGCATGTGTGTTCTTCTCATAAACCACATATTGATTGACCATAGTTATTGCATGTGTGTTCTTCTCATAAACCACATATGGATCCACCAGAGTCATTTTATGGGTATTCTCTTCATAAGCCTCATATGGATCCACAACTAGAGTCATTGGATGTGTGTTCTTTTCATAAAACACATATGGATCCACCGGAGTCATTGCATGTGTGTTATTTTCACAACCACATATGGATCCACCAGTGTCATTGCATGTGTGTTCTTTTCACAAACCACATCTGGATCCACTAGAGTTCATTGCATGTGTGTTCTTCACATAAACCACATATTGATCGACCATAGTCATGCATGTGTGTTCTTCTCATAAACCACATATGGATCCACCAGAGTCATTTTATGGGTATTCTCTTCATAAGCGACATATGGATCCACAACTAGAGTCATTGGATGCGTGTTCTTTTCATAAAACACATATGGATCCACCAGAGTCATTGCATGTCTGTTCTTTTCATAAAGCACATATGGATCCACCAGAGTCATTGCATCTGTGTTCTTTTCACAAACCACATATGGATCCACCAGTGTCATTGAATGTGTGTTCTTTTCACAAACCATATATGGATCCACCAGAGTTCATTGCATGTGTGTTCTTCCACATATGGATCCACCAGTCATTTCATGTGTTTTCTTCTCAGAAACCACATATGGATCCCTAGAGTCATTGCATGTGTGTTCTTTTCATAAACCACATACGGATCCACAACTAGGGTCACTTCATGTGTGTTATTCTCATAAACCACATATGGATCCACCAGAGTCATTGCATGTGTCTTCTTTTAATTAACCATAGCTAGAGTCATTGCATGTTTGTTCTTTCATAAAGCACATATGGATCCACTGGAGTCATTGCATGTGTGTTATTTTCACAAACCACATATGGATCCACCAGTGTCATTGCATGTGTGTTCTTTTCACAAACCACATGTGGATCCACTAGAGTTCATTGCATGTGTGTTCTTCTCATAAACCACATATTGATCAACCATAGTCATTGCATGTGTGTTCTTCTCATAAACCACATATGGATCCACCAGAGTCATTTTATGGGTATTCTCTTCATAAACCACATATGGATGCACAACTAGAGTCATTGGATGTGTGTTCTTTTCATAAAACACATATGGATCCACCAGAGTCATTGCATGTGTGTTCTCTTCATAAACGACATACGGATCCACAACTTGAGTCACTTCATGTGTGTTCTTCTCATAAACCACATATGGATCCACTAGAGTCATTGCATGTGTGTTCTTTTCCTAAAACACATATGGATCCACCATAGTCATTGCATGTGTGTTCTTCTCATAAACCACATATGGATCCACCAGTGTCATTGCATGTGTGTTCTTTTCATAGACCACATATGGATCTACCAGAGTCATTGCATGTGTATTCTTTTCAAAAACCACATATGGAACCACAGCTAGAGTCATTGCATGTCCGTTATTTTCATAAACCGCATATGGATCCACCAGAGTCATTGCATGTGTCTTCTTTTAATTAACCATAGCTAGAGTCATTGCATGTTTGTTCTTTTCATAAAGCACATATGGATCCACCGGAGTCATTGCATGTGTGTTATTTTCACAAACCACATATGGATCCACCAGTGTCATTACATGTGTGTTCTTTTCACAAACCACATATGGATCCACTAGAGTTCATTGCATGTGTGTTCTTCTCATAAACCACATATTGATCGACCATAGTCATTGCATGTGTGTTCTTCTCATAAACCACATATGGATCCACCAGAGTCATTTTATGGGTATTCTCTTCATAAACCACATATGGATCCACAACTAGAGTCATTGGATGTGTGTTCTTTTCATAAAACTCATATGGATCCACCAGAGTCATTGCATGTGTGTCTCTTCCTAAACCACATACGGATCCACAACTTGAGTCACTTCATGTGTGTTCTTCTCATAAACCACATATGGATCCACTAGAGTCATTGCATGTGTGTTCTTTTCCTAAAACACATATGGATCCACCATAGTCATTGCATGTGTGTTCTTCTCATAAACCACATATGGATCCACCAGTGTCATTGCATGTGTGTTATTTTCATAGACCACATATGGATCTACCAGAGTCATTGGATGTGTATTCTTTTCACAAACCACATATGGAACCACAGCTAGAGTCATTGCATGTCTGTTATTTTCATAAACCACATATGGATCCACCTAGAGTCATTGCATGTGTCTTCTTTTAATTAACCATAGCTAGAGTCATTGCATGTCTGTTCTTTTCATAAAGCACATATGGATCCACCGGAGTCATTGCATGTGTGTTTATTTTCACAAACCACATATGGATCCACTAGTGTCATTGCATGTGTGTTCTTTTCACAAACCACATATGGATCCACTAGAGTTCATTGCATGTGTGTTCTTCTCATAAACCACATATTGATCAACCATAGTCATTGCATGTGTGTTCTTCTCATAACCCACATATGGATCCACCAGTGTCATTTTATGGGTATTCTCTTCATAAGCGACATATGGATCCACAACTAGAGTCATTGGATGTGTGTTCTTTTCATAAAACACATATGGATCCACCAGAGTCATTACATGTATGTTCTTTTTATAAACCACATATGGATCCACCAGAGTCATTGCATCTGTGTTCTTTTCACAAACCACATATGGATCCACCAGTGTCATTGCATGTGTGTTCTTTTCACAAACCACATATGGATCCACCAAAGTTCATTGCATGTGTGTTCTTCCACATATGGATCCACCATAGTCATTTCATGTGTTTTTTTTCTCAGAACCACATATGGATCCACCAGAGTCATTGCAGTGTGTTCTTTCATAAACCACATACGGATCCACAACTAGGGTCACTTCATGTGTGTATTCTCATAAACCACATATGGATCCACCAGAGTCATTGCATGTGTCTTCTTTTAATTAACCATAGCTAGAGTCATTGCATGTCTGTTCTTTTCATAAAGCACATATGGATCCACCGGAGTCATTGCATGTGTGTTATTTTCACAACCAGATATGGATCCACTAGTGTCATTGCATGTGTTATCTTTTCACAAACCACATATGGATCCACTAGAGTTCATTGCATGTGTGTTCTTCTCATAAACCACATATTGATCGACCATAGTCATTGCATGTGTGTTCTTCTCATAAACCACCTATGGATCCACCAGAGTCATTTTATGGGTATTCTCTTCTTAAACCACATATGGATCCACAACTAGAGTCATTGGATGTGTGTTCTTTTCATAAAACACATATGGATCCACCACAGTCATTACATGTGTGTTCTCTTCATAAACCACATACGGATCCACAACTTGAGTCACTTCATGTGTGTTCTTCTCATAAACCACATATGGATCCACTAGAGTCATTGCATGTGTGTTCTTTTCCTAAAACACATATGGATCCACCATAGTCATTGCATGTGTGTTCTTCTCATAAACCACATATGGATCCACCAGTGTCATTGCATGTGTGTTCTTTTCATAGACCACATATGGATCTACCAGAGTCATTGCATGTGTATTCTTTTCACAAACCACATATGGAACCACAGCTAGAGTCATTGCATGTCTGTTATTTTCATAAACCACATATGGATCCACCAGAGTCATTGCATGTGTCTTCTTTTAATTAACCATAGCTAGAGTCATTGCATGTTTGTTCTTTTCATAAAGCACATATGGATCCACCGGAGTCATTGCATGTGTGTTATTTTCACAAACCACATATGGATCCACCAGTGTCATTGCATGTGTGTTCTTTTCACAAACCACATATGGATCCACTAGAGTTCATTGCATGTGTGTTCTTCTCATAAACCACATATTGATCAACCATAGTCATTGCATGTGTGTTCTTCTCATAAACCACATATGGATCCACCAGAGTCATTTTATGGGTATTCTCTTCATAAAACCACATATGGATCCACAACTAGAGTCATTGGATGTGTGTTCTTTTCATAAAACACATATGGATCCACCAGAGTCAGTGCATGTGTGTTCTCTTCATAAATCACATACGGATCCACAACTGAGTCACTTCATGTGTGTTCTTCTCATAAACCACATATGGATCCACTAGGAGTCATTGCATGTGTGTTCTTTTCCTAAAACACATATGGATCCACCCATAGTCATTGCATGTGTGTTCTTCTCATAACCACAAATGGATCCACCAGTGTCATTGCATGTGTGTTCTTTCATATACCACATATGGATCTACCAGAGTCATTGCATGTGTATTCTTTTCACAAACCACATATGCAACCACAGCTAGAGTCATTGCATGTCTGTTATTTTCATAAACCACATATGGATCCACCAGAGTCATTGCATGTGTCTTCTTTTAATTAACCATATCTAGAGTCATTGCATGTCTGTTCTTTTCATAAAGCACATATGGATCCACCGGAGTCATTGCATGTGTGTTATTTTCACAAACCACATATGGATCCACCAGTGTCATTGCATGTGTGTTCTTTTCACAAACCACATTGGATCCACTAGAGTTCATTGCATGTGTGTTCTTCTCATAAACCACATATTGATTGACCATAGTTATTGCATGTGTGTTCTTCTCATAACCACATATGGATCCACCAGAGTCATTTTATGGGTATTCTCTCATAAGCCTCATATGGATCCACAACTAGAGTCATTGGATGTGTGTTCTTTTCATAAAACACATATGGATCCACCGGAGTCATTGCATGTGTGTTATTTTCACAACCACATATGGATCCACCAGTGTCATTGCATGTGTGTTCTTTTCACAAACCACATCTGGATCCACTAGAGTTCATTGCATGTGTGTTCTTCACATAAACCACATATTGATCGACCATAGTCATTGCATGTGTGTTCTTCTCATAAACCACATATGGATCCACCAGAGTCATTTTATGGGTATTCTCTTCTAAGCGACATATGGATCCACAACTAGAGTCATTGGATGTGTGTTCTTTTCATAAAACACATATGGATCCACCAGAGTCATTGCATGTCTGTTCTTTTCATAAAGCACATATGGATCCACCAGAGTCATTGCATCTGTGTTCTTTTCACAAACCACATATGGATCCACCAGTGTCATTGCATGTGTGTTCTTTTCACACACCATATATGGATCCACCAGAGTTCATTGCATGTGTGTTCTTCCACATATGGATCCACCAGTCATTTCATGTGTTTTCTTCTCAGAAACCACATATGGATCCCAAGAGTCATTGCATGTGTGTTCTTTTCATAAACCACATACGGATCCACAACTAGGGTCACTTCATGTGTGTTATTCTCATAAACCACATATGGATCCACCAGAGTCATTGCATGTGTCTTCTTTTAATTAACCATAGCTAGAGTCATTGCATGTCTGTTCTTTCATAAAGCACATATGATCCACCGGAGTCATTGCATGTGTGTTATTTTCACAACCACATATGGATCCACCAGTGTCATTGCATGTGTGTTCTTTCACAAACCAAATATGGATCCACTAGAGTTCATTGCATGGTGTTCTTTTCACAAACCAATATGGATCCACCAGAGTCATTTTATGGGATTCTCTTCATAAACCACATATGGATCCACAACTAGAGTCATTGGATGTGTGTTCTTTTCATAAAACAATATGGATCCACCAGAGTCATTGCATGTGTGTTCTCTTCATAAACCACATACGGATCCACAACTTGAGTCACTTCATGTGTGTTCTTCTCATAAACCACATATGGATCCACTAGAGTCATTGCATGTGTGTTCTTTTCCTAAAACACATATGGATCCACCATAGTCATTGCATGTGTGTTCTTCTCATAAACCACATATGGATCCACCAGTGTCATTGCATGTGTGTACTTTTCATAGACCACATATGGATCTACCAGAGTCCTGGCATGTGTATTCTTTTCACACACCACATATGCAACCACAGCTAGAGTCATTACATGTCTGTTATTTCATAAACCACATATGGATCCACCAGAGTCATTGCATGTGTCTTCTTTTAATTAACCATAGCTAGAGTCATTACATGTCTGTTCTTTTCATAAAGCACATATGGATCCACCGTAGTCATTGCATGTGTGTTATTTTCACAAACCACATATGGATCCACCAGTGTCATTGCATGTGTGTTCTTTTCACACCACATGTGGATCCATTAGAGTTCATTGCATGTGTGTTCTTTCTCATAAACCACATATTGATCGACCATAGTTATTGCATGTGTGTTCTTCTCATAAACCACATATGGATCCACCAGAGTCATTTTATGGGTATTCTCTTCATAAGCCTCATATGGATCCACAACTAGAGTCATTGGATGTGTGTTCTTTTCATAAAACACATATGGATCGACCAGAGTCATTGCATGTATGTTCTTTTCATAAACCACATATGGATCCACGAGAGTCATTGCATCTGTGTTCTTTCACAAACCACATATGGATCCACCAGTGTCATTGCATGTGTGTTCTTTTCACAAACCACATATGGATCCACTAGAGTTCATTGCACGTGTGTTCTTCCACATATGGATCCACCATAGTCATTGCATGTGTTTTCTTCTCATAAACTACATATGGATCCACGAGAGTCATTGCATGTGTGTTCTCTTCATAAACCACATATGGATCCACAACTAGAGTCACTTATGTGTGTTCTTCTCATAAACCACATATGGATCCACTAGAGTCATTGCATATGTGTTCTTTTCATAGACCACATATGTATCCACAACTAGAGTCATTGCATGTGTGTTCTTTTCACAAACCACATATGGATCCACCAGAGTCATTACATGTGTGTTCTTCTCATAAACCACATATGGATCCACCATAGTCATTGCGTGTGTGTTCTTCTCATAAACCACATATTAGATCCACTAGTGTTATTGCATGTGTGTTCTTTTCACAAACCACATATGGATTCCACCAGAGTTTATTGCATGTGTGTGTTCTCATGAACCACATATGGATCCACCATAGTCATTGCATGTGTGGTTCTTCTCATAAACCACATATGGATCCACCAATGTCATTGCATGTGTGTTCTTTTCACAAACAACATATGGATCCACAACTAGAGTCATTGGATGTGTGTTCTTTTCATAAAACCACAGCTAGAGTCATTGCATGTGTGTTCTTTTGACAACCACATATGGATCCACCAACGTCATTGAATGTGTGTTGTTTTCACAAACCACATATGGATCCACTAGTGTCATTGAATGTGTGTTTCTTTGGACAAACCACATATGGAACCCCCAGAGTCATTGCATATGTTGTTCTTTTTCCTAAAACAATATGGATCCACCAGAGTACATGCATGTGTTTTTCTCACAAACCTCATATGGATCCACCAGTGTCATTGCATGTGTGTTCTTTTCATTAACCACATATGGATATACCAGAGTCATACATGTGTGGTCTTTCACAAAACCATATATGGCACCACGGTTAGAGTCATTACATGTCTATTCTTTTCACAAACCACTTATGGATCCATCAGAGTCGTTGCATGGTGTTTTTTTCATAGACCACATATGGATCTAGCAGAGTCATTGCATGTGTATTCTTTTCACAAACCACATATGGAACCACAACTAGAGTCATTGCATGTCTGTTATTTTCATAAACCACATATGGATCCACCAGAGTCATTGCATGTGTCTTCTTTTAATTAACCATAGCTAGAGTCATTGCATGTCTATTCTTTTCAGAAAGCACATATGGATCCACCGTAGTCATTGCATGTGTGTTATTTTCACAAACCACATATGGATCCACCAGTGTCATTGCATGTGTGTTCTTTTCACAAACCACATATGGATCCACTAGAGTTCATTGCATGTGGTTCTTCTCATAAACCACATATTGATCAACCATAGTCATTGCATGTGTGTTCTTCTCATAAACCACACATATGGATCCACCAGTCATTTTATGGGTATCTCTTCATAAGCCACATATGGATCCACAACTACGAGTCACTGGATGTGTGTTCTTTTCATAAACACATATGGATCTACCAGAGTCATTGCATGTATGTTCTTTTCATAAACCACATATGGATCCACCAGAGTCATTGCATCTGTGTTCTTTTCACAAACCACATATGGATCCACCAGTGTCATGCATGTGTGTTCTTTCACAAACCACATATGGAACCACAGCTAGAGTCCTTGCATGTCTGTTATTTTTCACAAAACCACATATGGATCCACCAGAGTGATTGCATGTGTGTTCTTCTCATTAACCATAGATAGACTCATTGCCTGTCCTGTGTCTTTTCATAAACCACATATGGATCCACCAGAGTCATTGCATCTGTGTTCTATTCACAAACCACATATGGATCCATCGGTGTCATTGCATGGTGTGTTCTTTTCACAAACCACATATGGATCCACTAGATTTCATTACATGTGTGTTCCTTCTCATAAACCGATATGGATCCACCATAGTCATGCCATGTGTGTTCTTCTGATAAAGCACATATGGATCCCACCAGAGTCATTGCACGTGTGATATTTTCATAAACCACATAAGGATCCACATATGGATGTGTGTTCCTTTCATAAAACACATATGGATCCACCAGAGTCATTGCATGTCTATTATTTTCATAAACCACATATGGATCCACCAGAGTCATTGCATGTGCGTTCTTTTCACAAACCACATATGGATCCACCAGTGTCATTGCATGTGTGTTCTTTTCACAAACCACATATGGATCCACCAGAGTCAGTGCATGTGTGTTCTTCTCATTAACCACAGATAGACTCATTGCATGTCTGTTCTTTCATAAACCACATATGGATCCACTAGAGTCATTGCATGTGTGTTGTATTCACAAACCACATATGGATCCATCAGTGTCATTGCATGTGTGTTCTTTTCACAAACCACATATGGATCCACTAGATTTCATTGGATGTGTGTTCTTCTCATAAACCAATATGGATCCACCGTAGTCATTGCATGTGTGTTCTTTCTCATAAAGCACATATGGATCCACCTGAGTCATTGCATGTGTGATCTTTTTCATAAACCACATATGGATCCACAACTAGAGTCATGGATGTGTGTTCCTTTCATAAAACGCATATGGGAATCCACCAGAGTCATTGCATGTCTATTATTTTCATAAACCACATATGGATCCAACCAGAGTCATTGCATGTGTGTTTCTTTTCACAAACCACACATATGGATCCACCAGTGTCATTGCATGTGTGTTCTTTTCACAAACCACATATGGATCCACCAGAGTTTCATTGCAATGTGTGTTCTTCTCATAAACCACATATGGATCCACCATATTCATTGCATGTGTGGTTCTTCTCATAAAACCACATATGGATACACCAGAGTCATTGCATATGTGTTCTTTTCATAAACCACATATGGATCCAGAACTACACTCATTGTGATGCAGCCCGTCCTACAGGACGGTTCTACATCTACACCACCAAGCCCCCCCAAGTGGACCCATGACTCTTGCTCGGAGTCAAGCTTCTCCAAGCTAAGGTGAATTCGCTTCTTGTACTCATGTGACTTCGACACACCCCTGGATGGCTTTGCTACTTCATGCCCCGACACTATGCATCATCAGGTACGAATACACAGCCAGAGGAGCGACAACGACAGCCAACAGCTGCCAGGAGAACCCCGGTACTACCGGCCCCTAGAAGCGGTACTACCGCCCCGGGCAGAGGAGATGGACCCGAAAGCCCCATATCCCACCGGTACTACCGCACTCAGCAAGCGGTCCTACCGCGCGCACGTGAAGACTCATGCCAAAGCTTCTGCCGCTCCGGTACTACCGCACCATTCCAGTGGTACTACCGCATCTGACCGGTACTACCGCTCAAACGACCGGTACTACCGGACACCCTAGGGCATGTGCGCCAGCTCAGCACTTTGGCCTTGTAACGCCCCCTTTTGATACCTTAGTTGCCTAAACTACCCCTGAACTTGTTGGTTGGCCTATATATAGGCCCCCAACCCCTAATGTAAACCCTAGGCACAATATTGGAATTAGTGGAAACCCCTTGTGGAATCTATCTAATTCTTGCCTCATGCTCCTTGACTAAGGAGCACCAATATCCCCAAACCTCGTTGGAGTGTACATCGTGCCTCCACGTTGTACAAGGCCTTGGCATCGGTGTCCGTTTGCCAAGACGTCAAGATCTCACCGAAGTATCATCTCGCCGTGCGGTTCGAGAGAGTCCTCCGCCCGACGCCATCCTAGGGATTACGCTAGACCGGTCACCGCTGGCGTGAGCTATTGGTGTCTATCGTGGTTTTCCGTGTGTGTGTTCATCGTGTTCTTCATGCGTGTGTTTGTCGTGTTCATCTCCCCTCCTTCCCCCCCGCACTCCACCCTAGATTTGAAAGGGAATCGTGAAAGATCGGGCCACCCTAGAGGTTTGCCCTCACATATTGGTATCAAGAGCTTCGGTTCTCACGAATTCCCCCACAAATTTTCTTCTATCCCCCAAAAATTCGAAATCCCCAAAAAAGAGCCCCAAATTTTCCTCAGATCGATCTCTGGATTGGTGTGTTTTTCGTGTTTCGGTCATGATCTGTTGCTTGGGTTATCGATCTACCTTTTTTTGTGTGTTCCTAGCCCCAATTTTGTTCAGTTTTCCACAATTTGAGGATTTTTGATCCATTTGTGCGTTCAATTTTGAGATCCACGCGCCAAGGAATCTGCGAAGTGTTACTCTACCGCCAAAACGAGTGGTACTACCGGCTGATAACAACGGTACTACCGGTCACCGTTACTACCAGACTTTTTGAGCGGTACTACCGCACCTGTCATACAAGAAATTTTTCAAACCCCCATTCATGTCTGCTAATTTCGTATTGGCTTGTTCGTGTTTCACGTGCGTGTCGCCCAACTAACTTCAGCTTCTGCAACAATTTTCACATCCCACGCTCCATCGACACCGCGACACCGAAACGCACACCGAACAAATTGCCCTACACCGGTAGAAAGTCGTCAATACCGAAGTATAACTTGCTCCACCTTGGTAACCCTTCTTCCTTGTGTGTATCTATCCTATGAGAGCAGCTCATTTTGTGTTTGCCTAAGAATTGTGCACTTGTCCTTGGAAAGTGAGAGTGTGAGAGCAAATCTAAGAGTTACTTAAGTAGTCATTAAAGGGAGAAAAAGAATCAAAAAAAGAGAAAAATAAAAAGCAAAAGAAAACATAGAAAGATTACAAAGTCTCCCAATACAAGAGAGTCTCAAGCTTGTAAGCAAAGAGAGAAAAGACGCAACGAGGCAAGTGCACAATCGTTGCTTATTTCTCTTTTGGCGAACGAGTTGTTGGTCTCTCCTTGTGTTTGCACGACACCGAGCGTAGTCTTTCGTTAGGACCTTTTGTGCTCTTTTTCATAGTCGTGCTAACCACATCCGTCTCCACGTGTGCGTATCTTTGTGTTGTGTAGGTCGTTTCCTTTTTGCTTTGATCTTTTTGGTTCTCTACCACGTTTTGACAATAACCTTTTCTTGG